>PVIY010014021.1:0-56911 GCA_004026745.1 Myrmecophaga tridactyla | reverse complement strand
ATCTTTTTTTCTCTATTATCGTTTTATTTCTTTTTCTGATGTCTTTTTATTTCTTTCTCTAAATCGATGCAAATGTTCTAAAAAATGATGAATATGCAACTATATGATAATATTAAGAATTACTGATTGTATATGTAGAATGGAATGATATATTAATGTTCTTTTGTTAAGTTTTTTAATTAATAAAAAAGTTTAAAAACAAAACAAACAAAAAAAAATTTGGCTTTTCTGGGATACATTATATTTTCAATTTGGCACATTCCACCCTCCGGAGTCCCCAAAAGACATGATTTTTTTCCACATACAAAATACATTCACTCCATCACAATATCACAAAAGCCTTACAACACTTCAGTAACAATGCAAATACAATACAAAGTTCAAACCACTGCAAAATCTCATCAAATTCTGTTATAGGCATGGTCTTTTCTAAGACAAAATTTTTCTTCTGGCTCTGGACCTGTAAAACTCAGAACATGTTATTTTCTGCCAATATACAAAGGGGCATCAGTCACAGAATACATGTTTCCATTGTCATACAGAAAAACTGGAAGGAACACAGGAGTCACTGGGCCCAACAGTTCTGAAATCCTGCATGGAAAACTCCATTGCATTTCAAAGTCTGAGAGTCAGTTTTACTCCTCACTTTAGAAAGTCCAGTCCAATCCTTTCCAAGGGTCTAAGCAGTGTCCTTGACCGCTCCACAAATGATGGTGTGTATTGCAAAACCGGGACTTGTGGTGACCACCTTTTTCTTGGCTCCACCTTCTGTATGCATTGGGGCAGTACCTGGGATCTCTGCCATCTCTGGGAAATATGTTCAATCTCTCCAGAACAATGGGGTGGCAATCAAGTCCCCTCCAATCCCTAGCTTATGGGGTCCACTCTCTCCAAGGCCTGAGGTGGTACAATTCTTCCTGAGCAGCAGGACACAAGTCCTAACCTATGTTGCTGGGGCAAACTCACCCTCTCCATGTGTATGGGCTGATCCACTCTCCTGGCCTGAGGTTTCCTGGGTGCAGGTCTTAGCCTCAGTGATTCTGCTTTCGAAGGCATTTTTTCCTTTACTTTTTTCCATTTTTGTCCCTCTTAGTTCATTCTGGCTGTGGCTCCTTTTCTACAAATCCCACAACACTCTCTGTTTGCTTTCCTGTGCAATATGCTGGGATCATGACCATCAGGCAAAAGGACTTTCCACAAATCTTTCTGGATAGCTCGATCTCCAAATCCCAGCTTTTTCTGAAATAGTTGACTGCTTCCATGTTTGCTTCAATCATCATGTAGGGCCCTATTCACTGGGTTCTCACTTTCTGTGAGCCCAGAATTTTCCAGACCACGAATTTCTGTTTTCTTTCTATCCAAGAATTTGTTTTCACCTTATCTCTTTCCTTTTCCATTTTACTATAAGCTGCAAGGAGCAGCCAGGCTGCATTTTCAACATTTAGTTTGGAAATTTCCTCAAGTATCCAAGTTTATTACTCTCAAATTCTGCCTTCCAGTGACAAAAATATCTTCGTTCCAGTTTGGAATGACACATTCATCATTTCTGTCCAAAATCTTGTCAGAGGTATGTTTAGAGTCCACATTCCTAAAAACAGTCTCTTCAAAGCATTCTAGGCATTCTCTATTAATATTGTCACAACTCTTCAATCTCCCCCTTATCAATTTAAACACATTCCAACCTCTTTTGGCTTTGCTAACTGTGGCAGCATCCCACTTCTGGTACCAAAATCTGTGTTATTTTGCAGGCTGCCAGAAAGTGATATACCAGAACTTGATCAGCTCTCAAAAAGAGGAATTTGAGATTACAAGTTTACAGTTCTAAGGAAGTGAAAGTGTCCAAATTAAGGCACCAAGAAAAGATTACATCCACTCAATAATGGCTAATGCTCTCTATAACAGCTCTGTCAGCTGGGAAGTCATGTGATTGGCATTTGCTGGTCTCTTGCTTCTGGAATCCATTTCTTGCCACACTTATTCTTGTGAGGGTTCCTGAATTTTCTTCTCAGGGGTTGACTTTCCTTTGGTTTCTCCAGATTCTGGCTTTCTTAACATCTCATGTTGATATCTGCTGAGATCCAGGCTTCTTCAAATACTTGTGTCTCTGCTCTTTCTGCTGGCTTTGAGGTTCCCATCAGAGTCCATTTTACTCTCTGCAAAGTGTTTCCTACTTGAAAGGAGCCTAGTAAACTAATCAAGACCCACCTAGAATAGGTGGAGTTACATCACTATATAATCAAAGATCTAATCAAAATTGGGTGTGTCACATCTTCATTGGAGATAATCTAAAATTTCTCACCTACAGTACTGAATAAGGATTAAAAGTAATGGATGCTCCTACAAGATTGGATCAAGATTAAAACATGGCTTTTCTGGGTGTTCTAGTTTACTAGCTGTCAGAATGCAATATACCAGAAAAAGAATGGCTTTTAAAAAGGGAATTTAATAAGTTGCTAGCTTACAGCCCTAAGGCTGAGAAAATGTCCCAATTACAACAAGTCTATAGAAACGTCCAATCTAAAGCATCCAGTGAATGATACCTTGGTTTAAGAAGGCTGATGAAGTTCAGGGTTTCTCTCTCAAGTGAGAAGGCACATGGTGAATAGGGTCAGTGTTTCTCTTATCTGGAAAGACATGTGGTGAACATGGCCTCATCTACTAGCTTTCTCTCCTGGCTTCCTTTCATGAAGCTCCCTGGGAGGCATTTCCCTTCTTCATTTCCAAAGTTTGCTGGCTGGTGGACTCTGCTTCTTGTGGCTATGTTGTTCTATTTCTTCAGAATCCCCTGGCTTTCTCTCTTGTCATTCTCTTTTACAGAATTCCAGCAAACTAATCAAGACCCACTTAATCCAGTTTAATAACCTCTCTTGATTGAGTCACATCTCCAGGGAGATGATCTAATTACAGTTTCAAACATACAGTACTGAATAGGGATTAGAAGAAATGGCTGCCTTTAGAAAATGGGATTAGGATTAAAACATGGCTTTTCTAGGGCACATGCATCCTTTCAAACTGGCACACTAGGGTACATATTTTCAAACTGGCACACCTGCTTATCATTAACAGCTTGCATTAGTGTTGTTAATTTTCTACAATTCATGAAATAATATTTTTATAATTGTACTAATAATTATAGTACATGGTTTACCTTTGGTCCACTGTGTAGTGAAATTCCATGGACTTTTTTATTATGGCAACATAACATAAATACAACCTCAAAATTCACCTTTTAGCTATGTTCAACCAAGTAATTCAGTGTTAATTATGTTCACAATGTTGAGAATCATTACCACCATCCATTACCAACAAATACATGCACTTAGTTTTTAATTTCACATAACATTGCTACATGCATAAAGAGATGGGAATGGGTAAATTTCAATCTACTAATCTGTCTTAATTTCCTTCATTTGTATTCTAAATTCTACTCTACTCTTTCTGACTCTATGATGAACTTATATATTCCGACATCCTTTCAAATATAATTTTTGAAATATAACCCTAAATTAAATGATTATTGCCATGTAATTCTCTATTTTAAAATTAGATATTTTTCTTTCAAATTTGGCAATTCCTTGGAATGGAAAATATGAGAACAGGTTGGTAAAATGTATGTGTATACACACACACACACACATACATAAATGCTCATATTTTGACATTATAACTTTCTAATTCTAAAGTTTTGACATTACCTACAAATATTTCTGGTTTTTCATTCTCTCCAATTGACCATATTTCTCTTTCCATTTAAGTGGATTAATTCAAGTGATTGGAAAATTATGAAGATTGTGTATTTGGTTAAAAAAATTGCAGTGAACAAATTCAGTCTAAAATGCTGAAATCTCCAGATCTTTGTTCTTTAAAAAGTACAGCTATAAAGAGTAATAAGTATTTGATACAATCTTTGCCAGTTTGTTGCAGAAATATTGTTAAATGATCTTTATTTTGAGGTTTATAATCACTTTAAGATGCTTTGTTTCTACAGATTGGCTCCAACGTTCTTAACTTTTTCTCAGAATATCAGGCATTCCCTTATCTCATTATTTTATTCTCCAAGTAGCATACAGTGACAAAAAATAAGTAAACAGAAACTATTATGACTGGGTATTTTGGGGGATTCAATAATTAATCTAATCCTCATTGTAGGAAAGCCTCTCAAAGTCATTCATTTCTAGAGCACGTCTAGGAAAGAATGATCAAACCCACAGTGTTGTGAAGTGATTTATTGTTAATTTGTTAAGTTTTCTAATGAAACGCCTAGTCTACTCTGTGCAGGCTCTAAACTATAAGAAATGTTTAAGGTGCAGAAATTGTTTTCTTTTGAAATAAAGCTACATTTTACAACAATCTAAATATTTAATATGATTCAATAACAAATATCAATCACTGATATTGTAACCAAAATAAAAATTATGGAAAAAATTATGATCATTGTTTTTAAATGTATTGTTTGCAAATTATCAATAATTTTAAAGTTCTGAATTTGTTTTCTGTTAACTATCTCAATGTTTTCTGCTCATAACTATTGTAAACTTAAGTAATATTTTCAATGTTTTTCCATGCTTACAATGTGCACAGTACCATGTTATAAATTAAAGCAGTTACATAAATAAGTGCTTCAAAGACTAATGCATTCCTGAACAAAAATTCTATTATAACTGCTTTAAACAAATCCATTCTGAAGTTATGTTTTAGAGAGTATGTACAAAAATATTTTGCTTCTCTTTAACTTACACTAAAGAGACACATCTTAGTTATCTTAAAATAATCACTTTGGAACCTCTTGTTATTAAATAAATTAAATATTTTTCTCTGAGACATACTTTTTGCATCTGAAGTTCTAAGCAAAAACAAAAATAAAAGGAAATTATTTTTCCCTGAAATATCTATCTGCTCTATAGAAGATGGATGTGGTCAGTGGGCTTCCAAGTATTTGTTGATGATATTATTTCTAAGTATTAATCCAGATGAACAATATTAAACCTGACTTTCAAATACTGAAAACCTCTTTCCTTTAAAGATCAATCTGCCTCTTGCTTTCTTGGCATTAGTAAACAAATTGCTAGTAAAAACTAACCCATCAAGGATAGTGATAGTATTATCTCTGTTCCTTATTCCCCAAAGACTTGAACTCAAAAATACTGCAATGGGAAATGTTGCTACTCTTGTTGGAATTGAATTGCTTAATCTGTTCTTCACAATTACAGGGTAAAATCTTTGCTCAGAACCAAAGCTGATCTGCTATTTCTAGTGAAGACATTTTAGAAAGCAGGAATCCATGGCCCAACTAAAAATAATTCCTTTTAAGGGTGTTTTGGAATACCATGCGTTCTAGTTTGCTAGCTGCGGGAATGCAACACACCAGAGATGGATTGGTTTTTAATAAAAGGGGATTTATTTTGTTAGTTCTTCAGGGGAAAGGCAGCCAACTTTCCACTGAGGTTCTTTCTTATGTTGGAAGGCACAGGATGGTCTCTACTGGTCTTCTCTCCAGGCCTCTGGGTTCCAACAACTTTCCCCAGGGTGACTTCTTCCTGCCTCTCCAAAGGCCTGAGCTGAGCTGCCAGTGCTGAGATGAGATATGCTGAGCTGCTTGGGCTGTGCTACATTGTACTCTCTCATTTAAGCACCAGCCAATTAAGCCAAACATCATTCATTGCAGCAGGCATGCCTACTAGCTGACTGCAGATGTAATCAGCAACAGATGAGGTTCACGTACTATTGGCTCATGTCCACAGCCACAAAACTAGGTGCCTTCACCTGGCCAAGTTGACAACTGAATCTAACTACCACACCATGTAATAATTTGAATTTGATGTAATTGAAGTTTTATTTAAGTTCCTAGATTTCCTTAGAGGGCAAATGTATATGAAAAGAAGATACTTTTGTGATTAATATTTATGTATTTAATCCTAGAGTTTACATAGGTAAATAATACATAAATCTTAAAAATAAGCTTGAAAAAATCTTGTTAATTTAGTTGACTCTGTGAACTTCATAATTGTTATTAAAAGCTATACTTGTCTTTTTCATTTTTCTTAGAATTGGCCTGTATCTCACAATTTTATTGTAATATTTTAGTAGAGCTTGTGCAGGGAGGTTTATTTCTTTCTAGGATGAAAATATTGCACTGATCTAATTATAAAAACCTCTTTATTTGATGTGCCTTATGCAGACTGAAAACTGGTGAGTAAATAATGAGAAACAGTTCAGCCTCATTGTCACAATACCTCAGTTCTCCTTGGGTTTTAGGTGTTCTAATAGACACAATTTGAAACAGTTAAAAATATATTTATTTTCTAGGTATATTTGAATAAGTCACTACCAGAATTTTTTCTTAATGGACACAGAGGAATATTCTCATATAACTGTAGTGTAGTTCTTGTAACACAGGCAACTTACATTCAGAGCTATTGGTCATTCTCCCTGCCCCTCTCTGCATCAGGAGGCATAGCTAAAATACTAAACAGGAAAACTTCATGATAATGAGGGAAAACACAAAGGAGATTTAATGGTTGGAATAATGAGCTGCTCAGTTTTGGAATGAAGCCAAATTTTCACTGATGAAGTATTTGAGCAATGGGACTTATTAAGCTCATCCTCAGATTTGTGCCTCCTGAGTATCCATCTGAATTAATCATCTTGGGATTGATTGGTCACACCCACAAATCATATATATGATGCAACTGGAGGTGCTTTGGGAAACTGAGAAGCCAAGAAGCCAGTGAAATTCTGGGACTGAGAGAATCAGAAAGGCCAAAACACTTGTAAGGAAAGTGTCCAAGAAAGAAGGCAAGCAGGAGCCATAAGATGTTGGTGAATTTGTAAAGCTAAGGTAGAACATGGCTCATTGAATATGCATAACTTCTAACAGTTGATTTAGATAATACTTTTTACCTGGGGTCAGTCAATTATTTAAAGAATATGTCTATCTAATTAGGAGTTAATATGCTGAAAGTTAGAACAGTAATTCCCTACTGAATTCTTCCTTTCAGCATTTTGTGTCATTTATATTGTCATTTATTTCATTATATTCACTAATTGATTTATATATATGAAAGTATATTATATATATGTAATTCTTGGGGCATAACATTTGGTATATCATGCACAATATCTCTGTCTTTATTATCCTCTACTCACTTTTTGCCCATTCTATGCTAGAAGTTTGCAGAGAGAAGAAAATCTTTAGTATGCATTTAACTACATTAATTGCAAACAAATCAAGATTTTCTTCAAATAATTCTTATACAATTACATGGAATATCATCCAACAAAGCAAAATGAAAACAAACCATAAAATGACAGTAAATCTGCCTCATTGATATTTTAAGGCTTTTAAAGTAAACAGATCAACTGACAAAAAATACACATTCATAGACAGGAAGCAAAAATGACTTTTAAATTATGAATGACTAAAGCTTATATGAGGTATAACATGCAAAGCAGATAGAAAAAAATATTTATGAATGCTAGGAGAATGAAAGGAAACAATTAATGACAGAATGAAGAAAATTTCTCTAAAGAAGAAACCAGATAAAGGCAACAGAGATTTGATATAAAACCCCCAAATCATAATGTGATCTCTCGTTCCCCAGGAAAGGTTGATTCAATATAGCTACCATCAATGGACATTATGTCTGTTCAAGGTGGGTACCATAAGAAAGAATTATTACCTTTTAAGGTTATCCTAACTGAATATTTTCTCTGAGATGCTCAGGAATCCTAGTATTTTGTTTTACTCAATTTTTTAAAGATATTATTTGGGACCTTTCCTCCATTTGAATTTTCTCAGCAATTTACTCAAAGTTTATTCTGTGGGAGTTCTTTTTGCATCAGATGATCTGTTGCATATTATTTGGTGTGGCAGAATTTTGTCATTATCAGAATTGTTTTAAAGTGACATTGCAGAAATTGAGTGATCACAGAGTCCATATCGATCTAAGAATTCATTCATTCAGGATACATCAAAATCTCAAATATAGTTTAAGTTTATTACTTACAGTGGTATTCAAGCAGAGAACTAAAATGAAGAATGAAAACAAATTGCCTTTTAATGCACTTCAATCAGATATGTGATACAGTACCACTGCATATATACACAAAAACATACCCAACCATACATAGAGATAGAGAGAAAGATTAAATAGGCAGACAGGTAGATAGATAGATTCTGAAAATAACCTCAATCACAGCATGAAACTCACAAATGTTAGATCATAACCTAAGGTTTTGCATTTACAATTTGACAGCATATGTTAAATCATGACTTCGTTGAAATGAAAAGATGATACATTGAAATGCACGTTCTCAGTAAGTACACTATGTCCACCGTGTGGATGGTAATAAGACATTATTAGTGGATATTGTTTTCGCTATCTTATGAAAATATAAATCCCTTTTCACTCATTGAAATAATAATAATGATAGTAAAATTTCCTATATTTAAAACTTTATAAATGTTCTAAGATAGATGAAGGAATGTATTCTGGTGTGTAAAGAATTCAAAGAAGTGAATGAGAATCAATTTAAGCTAATATAAGGGAGGCTTATATCTCTAGATTTGTTGAAACAATTTTCAGTGAGAAATATTGTCATAACCACCATTACCATATCAAGTCTAATTTTCATAATGTGGAGTTTCTGAATTATGAGTAGTAAATTTTTAAAATGGAAGCCTGTATATTTATTCTGATAAATATTTCAAGCTTTTCACATAAATATACATGAGGTATATATGCATGTATATGTGTTATGTGATATATATGTATGCATATATATATATATACATGCGTATATGTGTATGCATATAAAACAAATTTAATTAAAATTAGCTCAACATGCAGTTGGTGTGGTTGTTTCCTAGGGGGAGCACTGTCTTGATAAATTTATACAGAACTTTGAATAAGGCTTTTTATTTCATTGAAATCAGGGTATAAAACTCCAGTGAAACTAGAGGTAAAACTTCTCATGAGATAATTATCAATATATTGATATTTCAGCTGTTTTTAAGTCATCAATTTTCTTTAGAGAGAATGCCCTAATGGATACATTATTTACATTTCCATGCTTTCAAGACATTGTAAATAAAGGATATGATAACTCCTCCACAATGGCAGTAGAAAACTTCTTAATGTTAGAAGAAATTGGAAATTTCATTCCAATTTGCAATATTGACATTCCTTTGTTCTTCCTCATGCAAAAACATTTTCTAATTTGTACATTTAGTCACTATCATTGCACACTCTAGGCCTCTGAGCATTCCTAGATTATACTATCTCAATTTTTATCATCTGTCTTTCCTTCTGGTTTCATATGTGCTTCCAGACCTCCTCCCTCTATCATTCTCATTTTCAGCTTCATTCAGTGAACTTACATTATTGTGCTACAATCAGTGAAAGGAGGGATGCTTAAGTTACACTGGAGAGAGTGAGGACATAACCAGTTTCAGCACCAAATATTAGAACAAATTGGGAGTTTGGTTCAACACTCATAACCACTCAGTGAGCTGAGGTTGAAAGGGGTTTATTTTAAAGGAGGGAGGGGGAGAGGAGTGGGGGGAGGGGGAAGAGGAAGGGGGTGAGGAGGAAAGGATAAAGGAACACTTGCTTCAAAAACCTGAAGAAAATGTTCACCTGCATTATGATGTGTTTCTCCTTTGAGGCTTTGAAGTTTGCCATCCTTGATTGGTCTGGAATTCTGCCTTTGGTGATTCATCTATTGCCAATGGCTGGTATTTTTGCTTCCATCTTTTTGTGCCTGTCCTGTTCTGTTTGCTGCTAACTGATGGAGCCATACCATGAGTCCTTCTTTGATGTAGTTTCTTGCCCTTGGCAGCATTTGGCAAGAGGCATTGTGAATTGTGGCCAGGAGGAGGGGAAAGGGAAAAAGTCATGAGTTAGTGCACCATGAGTTTCAGGTGTTGCTGCTGGGTGAGAGGGGCTTAGGGCCTGAGTTCTGTCCCCTGTGACCTGTAATTCCTGCCTTTTGCTTTTTATAAAATTAAGGAAAGGAAGCAGGGTATCATTCGTCATTCTTAGCAGCAGGAGTTGTACAGGGGAAGTGTTAGGGTGCTTCAGGGAAGGAGGTAGGATTTCTTATGCAACTGTAGTCAGGGACAGCTTCATTCAGTAGTTCTTGTTGTGCAAGTCTTTGATAACCTGATGAGTTCTTTCTGAAAGAACTCAGGAGTGATATGTTATGAACTGTTTTTTGAGTTAGTGAATTGTGCAGTGTAAGAACTGATCAACAAGCTTGCAGAGCAAGGGTGCTAGGGAAAGTAAAATTTAAAAAATGACAAGTGGCCCTATAAGCAGAAAAAAAGGGGAGTCATGATGACATCCTGAACAATGAAGCTTCAGCATTGTGTTCTTATAGCCTGGTAGCCCAGCCCTTTACTTTTTTTGCTGCATCTCAGAGTACTCCAGATTTCTTAACATAGAAGCAGCATTCCTTATTGAGGAATAGGCAAAGGCCACTTTCTTTGGGTGTTTGTAGGTCAAGCCCATGCCTGTTTTGCAGTACTACTGCCATGAGTGAATTAATTTGGTCTTGTACATCTGCCAAAGTGCAGAGAGTTCCTTATGCTATCTTGGAGCTCTTTTGACAGCAACTATGAGGTTACCATACCACTAATTCCAGTGCTTACCCCTGACAGGGTGCCTAGAGTGGCTAAAAAAAGGGTAGGAGAATGACATATTTTGGTTTTAGGTTAATATTAAGGAGAATGGAGAAGGACTGGTTAGTGGGAGATATTGAGATTCTGGGTGAAAGGTAGACCAGGGTATAAATTCCTGTCCAATCAGTAGGTAGACAAAACTTTTATAATTTTTACTAAAACAGACTAATAATCCCAACAAAAGTTTGTTATTTTAACAGAAAGAAAACTAAATGTTAATTTTATATCAATATATTATTTGACATTAAAACTTAAAAGCATTTTAATAGACCCATCAGATTTTCCCAAAGTTGACCATAATTTCCTTTCCACTAACATTTTATGAGTTACTATAGCCATTCCAGTTTGTCTACTTTTTCCTCATTCTGTAATAACCATTTATTTTATCTTAAGATAAAACTATTCATTTTTTCCTTTTAATAGAAGCACATCCTTTTATATCCTTTGTAGCTATGTTTCTAAGCAAGCATCCCATCATATACAATGATCATTAAACTCAAACTTGTCAGAATAAAGTCAAATATTTATAACACATTAGAAAATCATTTTCGAAACAGTAATTTTGCAATTTTTATTGCAAAGAATTTAAGATTGGTACTGGGTGAAGATTGTGGCTGAGAGTTAAGTAGCAGGACGGCAGGTGACATGAGGCTTAGCTTTAAGTGAGGGAAGTGTGAACGCTATGTTTAGTTTATCTAGAATATTTCTTTCTTTTTTTTTTTTGCATGGGCAGGCACCAGGAATTGAACGTGGGTCTCTGGCATGGCAGGCAGGAACTCTGCCTGCTGAGCCACCATGGCCTGCCCTAGAATGTTTCATTTTAAGAGGGTATTGGGTATGTAGGCACTACTAAGAATGAATGGAAAAAGGAATTGTTTTGGAGAGTGCAGGCTATGGGTGAGTTTTGTAATGGTTGGCTGCTTTTTCTGTTAATTTCAACTATAGACATGAGGGAAAGGTTTAGAGGTCCTGAAAACTTAGACTGAAAATATGGCTCCTAAGTTAACTACAAAAGAGATTGGGTTACCTGCCATGAGGATATTTACCCTGGGCTTGGTTGTGGAGATGAAGCCCAGGCCCCAGCAGTCTTTAGTGACTAGGCTGAGGAGGTCTGAGACATTAAATCCCATAGGAGGGTCACCTGCCAAGGGTGGCTGCCTATTGCTACAGTGAGAGGCTGAAGGACAGTCAGCTTTCCAATGTCCTATCTTATGGCAAGGAGCGCAAGGCTCCAGAGGTGGCTTGGGATTAGGGTAAACTTTTGCCCAGGGTCCCTCCTGGCTGAAGGACAACAGGGATCCCAGTTTGGCTAGCTGCCAGGTTTATTACATCCTATTGGGCTTATGTAGATCCTTGCAGTGCACTGGCCATTGCAGTGCACTGGCCAGCAGTAAGTAGAAAGCATTTTCTTGCTCTTGTTTCATTTTTCCTGAAATGATTTTTTAGTTTCCCTTTCCTCCTGTTTATTGTTGAAAACCCAGAAAGCAATGCTTGCTTCTGTTTTTGTTTTTCCTGAATTGATTTTTTTGGCTTCCCTTTCCTCCTGTCTATTTTTGAAAATCCAGAAAGCAGCCCTGATGCATTCATCCTGTGGTGTTTAGGTCCCTGCTCCAGCTTCTGAAGTTTTTTTTACAAATGTCTGGAGCTGATTATGTTATGACTTATGTGTGTAGGAAAAGGTGCCCTTCAGGTGAGGCTGAGTCTAGAGAAGTGTATTTGAGAATTGAATCTATTAAGCAGCTCATAAAAGCTGCAAGGTTTTCATCCAATCCTTGGGAGAGTTTTGAAAGTTTGTTATAATTGAGTGCCTTTTAAATCCTGCTCTTTCATTCCCTCTAAAAGACATGTGAGGAAGTGGCATAATTTGAGTAAATCAGGGGAGTTGGATTGGTAATTCCACTCAGGGGTGATGGCTGATTCCAATCAGCCCTGTTAGTAAGTTTGGGGGTCAGTGGCAAAAATTGGTCTGGGTGAGCTGTGGCTGCTGCCCAAATATGCTTTTTTTTCCTGGAGTGGTAGAAGTAAGGATTACAACCAGATCTTCATAGGTGAAATTATAGGTTTGAGTTCAATATTTAAATTCACATCCTGCTACTTCCCTGTTCTAGTTTGCTAAGTGCCGGAATGCAACACACCAGAAATGGATTGGCTTTTAATAAAAGGGGATTTATTTTGTTAGTTCTTCAGAGGAAAGGCAGCTAGATAACTTTCCACTGAGGTTCTTTCTTATGTGGGAAGACACAGGATGGTCTCTGCTGGCCTTCTCTCCAGGCCCCTGGGTTCCAACATCTTACCCTGGGGTGACTTCTTTCTGCATCTCCAAAGGCCTACGCTATGCTGTGAGTGCTGAGATGAGGAATGCAGAGCTGCTTAGGCTATGCTACATTGTGCTCTTTCATTTAAGCACCAACCAATTAAGTCAAACATCATTCACTGCAGCAGGCCTGCCTCCTAGCCGACTGCAGATGTAATTAGCAACAGATGAGGTTCACATAGCATTGGATCATGTCCACAGCAACAGAACTAGGTGCCTTCACCTGGCCAAGTTGACAACTGAATCTAACTACCACATTCCCTAAGAGGAAAAATACCAGTAGATGGGGAAGCAATTGAAGATAAGGAAGTGGGGAATTTGGCAATAGGGGAAGAAGAGGGAGAGAGGGGTAACAGAAGAGGTGGGGAATGGGACTGGTCTCCATGACCTGGTGTGGGGAGGAGAGAAGGGTGAGGAAAGGGAGGAAGGGTGGGGAGGAATGGAGGGTTGGGAAGGGGGAAGGTGGTAGAAGAGAGGCAGAAGGTTGAAGGGGTCATAAAGGGGGGGGGATGATCAGCTGGGTCAAAGGAGTCAGAGAGAAATGAAGAAGGGGAAGAGGTGGGAGGCTTTGTTTTCTCATTGAGGAGGAGGATTTGGTAGGTAGTTAGAGAAGAACAAAGTGAAGGTTTAGCACACAGTGTCCAGAAAGCTTGGGCATAGGGTACCTCATCCCACTTTGCAGATCACTGCAAGAAGTTATGAAGGTCTGTAAGAATTTTAGGATCTAAAATACCATTTTCAGGCCAATGATTTTGGTTGTCCAGAGGGTACTGGGGCCAAGCCACAGTAGACTGGTAGAGCAAAATAAAAGTTTCTTTGGCTTGATGTTGTATTGCAGATCTATGTTTTTTTAGGTGGCATAAAAGACAGCTCAAGGGAGTGTCCTTAGGGGGAAGACTATGTTGGCCCCACGGCAATAGAAGAGAGTGAGGAAGCAGGAAAAAACAAGAACCCTCAGTGGGGACACTTTTTGGGGTCACAGTTCAGGGGTGTAAACCCTGTCTCTGAAGAAGAGTGGTGGGCATCCCCATGTCTGCATGACAGAGAGAGATGGAGAGAGAGAGTGTCTACAAATGGGGTCTGGGCATCCCCAGAATCCACCAGGATTAGAAGCAGAGCAATAGCTCATGGGAGGTTCTGACTAAGTGCTTAGTTATGTGAGAGGAGAGCTCTGACTGCACCATCCTGGATGGGACAGTGCGTTTCCATAACACTGAACAAAACTCTCCTGAGAGTGGGGGCCAGGACCCAAAATGGAACCTCCATGCTGTGAACACCTGAGCCTGAACTGCCATCGACCCTGCCAAGATATCCCATGAGAGTATTCCAGCACAACCCAGTTCCTCAGTTTTACCTTATAGTAGGAGAGGACTGATGTTGGGTGCTGGGCTTGGCAAAATGAAAGGAGGGATGCTTAAGTTACAGTGGAGAGAGTGAGGACATAACTGGTTTTGGCACTAAATGTTAGAACAAATTGGGAGGTTCTGTCCAACACTTATAACAACTCAGTGAGCTGAGGGGTTTATTGTAAAGGAGGGAGAGGGGGCGGGGAAGGGGGAAGAGGAAGTGGGGGAGGGGAAAGGGTACAGGAACACTTTCTCTAAAAGCCTGAAGAAAATGTTCACCTGCATTGTGATGTGTTTCTTCTTTTATTCTTTGAAGCTTGCTGCCCTTGATTGGTCCAGAATTCTGCCTTTGGCAATTCATCTGATTGCCATTGGCTGGTATTCCCACTTCCTTCTTTTTGTGCCTGTCCTGACATGTTTGCTCCTTATTGATGGAGCCATAGCATAAGTCCTTCTTTGATGTAGTTTCTGGCCCTGGGTAGTGTTTGGCAAGAGGTATTATGATTTGTGGCAAGGAGGAGGGGGGAGGGAAAGAGTCATGAGTCAGTGCATCATAGTTTCAACAGTTGCTGCTGCAGGCTGAGAGGGGCTTGGGGCCTGAGTTTGTCCCCTGTGACCTGTCACTTAACCTTTGAAGCTTCACTTTCATTGTTAATAAAATATATACAAAGATGCTTGAAACAAATAAGAAAGATAATCTATTTATAAATGTAACAATGTGCTTGTCACACAAGGACATGGAATAAAAATCAGTTAACATAACTATTTTAAAATAAGAATTGAATCTTTACTTCAGTAAAGAATACAATACCAGTTTTTGCTCTAGTAGACCACTGTGAATTGGGCATTAGGAAGTAAATGAAGTCCAAGAAAAAAAAAGGAAAATATAAACACCAGTTTTTGTAAGGGGAAGTCTATATTTATATTTATTTACAGTATAATTTTCTCAACCATTGGGATATTTAACACCTCGTTATATATAATTCATATTTGATAATTTTTGTAGACACACATGTCTAATTCCACTTCACTCTATTCCTTAACTACTTGCAAAATCTTTCCCATTCACTTCAAGATTATGACCTCATCATATCTTACTCTAGATATTAAAACTGCTGTTTCTCAAATTCATTCACTTCAGTGCCACTGTAGCAGAAATATTATATTGTGTCTCTGTTAATTAAAATATTTCTAAATACTTTTTTCAATGGATAGAAGTACACGTTCATGATTAATTATATTATATCATATATCATATTGTATTATATTATTTGCCTTTGGTATATGGTTCCTATTGATAAGCACAGAGATGGGTTCACACATGTGTACGTGGGACAGTCCCAGATCTTGGTTTCTCACTTGATGTGGTCAATAAAAGTCATAATGAATGGGGCTGAGGAAGAAAGAAAGGATTATTTATGCTGGCAGGAGGACAGGGGAGATTTCCCAAATCAGCCTCCCCCTAGTGATTTTTCAATTGGCTTTTATACAGGTCAGAGACAAAGAGTGATAATCATCTGAGTTAACAGGTAACAGAGATCTGGAGATCTTTAGTGGTTTCATTATCTCAGTGATTTCCTATTTCTTTTAGGATGTGCATCAGGTGTCACAAAGCCTAGGGAAATAGATGAAGGCTTTTTCATATTTGGGAGGTCTGGGGCAATAGATGCAGGCATCTATTTCACATTTCACTTATGGGCAGCATCTTGACATGTTCTCTGGTCAAATTACTTCCAAAATGTATTCAGAAGTTATTCCTTCAACTAATATTCATTGAACACCTTCTGCACTCCAGACAGTCATATGATCCCTGGAAATACAGCAGTTTATAATATAGTAGTTAGGACTACCTAGCAAAGATATCTAAGCAATGATATATTCTACTAAATAATTTTGGTATCATTGACTATTGATATGTTTCATCTGGGAAAACAGTCCACATGGTAAAAATTCCATTGTTTCCTTCTGAATGATTTTCAAATCACTTCACTGAGAATGCTTAGATTTATATGGATATATATTTATTATGAGGGATTTACCTGACATCAGGATTTATTATATAAAGTTCTAATAACTTGAGCTGTATGTATTTAACAGGCTAAGACAGACAGATCAATAGAACAAAATAGAAAGACCAGAAACAGGCCCACTTGTGTATGAAAGCATTTGACAGAGGTAGCTTTAAAACTTATTGGCCAAAGGATGGTCTTAAAAAAAAAAGTTCTCTTTTTGAAAAAGAATAATGACATTCCTACCTCACAGCATAGACAAAAAATATATTCTAGATGGTTTGAAGACACAAATATAAAGAGGACATTTTTTAAACACTTAGAAGAAAGTGAAGAAAAAGTATGTACAACACTGGGGTAGAAATTCCTTTTAAAGACAAAAAGCACAAACCCAGATAGAAATTACTGATAAAATTTTGTACATTACTATTAAGTATATTTTGTGATAAACACATTATGGAAGTGAAATATGAAGCCATAGATTGGAATAATATATTGAAATAATTTCCAAGACAATGTCTAGAAATTAATTTAAAAGAAAAACAAAAAAATATGGCAACAAAACTCATACTTTTCTGGTAGATGTATAAATTCATACAATCACTTTGAAAATACTTTTGGCACTGCATAGTAAAATTGCAGGGTATGGGCCTTATGACCCAGAAATTCTCAATTCAAGAAAAGGACATAGAGAATATTTTAGATATACACAAGGAGATGTACTACAAATTTATTGTTACAGTACACTGAATGTCAAAAAAAGTAGAAACACTCTAACTGGGGTGGATCATATGAAGTTTTATTTTTGTAGTGAAATACCATGTAGAAGCTAACAAGAATCTTCCTGATCCATGTGTATTAACATGGGTAAATATCAAAATTTGGTGAAAAAGGTAAACTGCATAAGAATAGTTATGGCTAAAAAAAGAACAACAATATGCTTGGAGGGGTACACAGAAAAATCAGGATAGTGTTTATACTTAGCAGAAAGGAAAGAGACATTTGGGGAGACAGCATTGACTGAATCTGTAATGTTTTATTTCTTTACAGTAGAGACAGACTAAGCAAAAATAACAAAATGTTAACATCTGTTAAATTTTTATGTACCTATGATCTCTTATTCTTTAAGTTCAGGATATTTCATAAGAAAATTAATATGAAAAATAAAGCTTACAATAGCTTATTTGTCATAAATAATTAGCAAGGACCACTTTGTTTTCATGGTTTTGCAACTGCGGATGTAGATTTATTGTCAATGAATTAACCATGAGACTGACATATGTCTATTTTTCAAATAAATAAACTAGAAAAACCCTGAGGTTTGTAGAGCATTGGCTTCATTAATGGAAATTATTCATTCTCTCTCTCTCTCTCTCTCTCTCTCTCTCTCTCCATCTCTCCCTCTCTCCCTCTCTTTCTCCTCTCTCTCTTCTCTCTTACACAGATGCACACACACATGTTTATGCACACACTTTCAGGAATCCATAAATACTTTCCCAAAAGAGAAGCAAAGTAGGGCTACTCACGGTATTACCCTGAGATCCCTTGACAACATGAATCTCTGTGACAATAGGGAGGAAAGAAACCCAGGCCAGGTGCTTCCTTTTCAAATATAAAATTGAATTACTTGTACTGAAAACATTATGAGCATATTCACATCATTTCTATTGGAGTTCTTCTCTAAAGAAGTTGTGACATCTACTTTACCAAATCACGATACTTGAAAACTTTTGATATCTGTGACTTAAGAAAAATTCTAAAGTGAGAAATAATGTGATAAACCATTTTTATTTTAAGGAGGAATTAGATAAGAAAATATTATCCTACCAAAATTATCTTTTATATGCAATCTTGTAATCTAATGGGTCCTCACAAGGCAACTTTGGATCCAGAATTCCAAAGCCATCAGAACTTAACATTCATAATGCAGAGGATTGTATGATCTCTTAAGGTTGTGTTCCCAAATGAAATATTTATTCCAGTAAGGGCTTGAGGATCCTTTTCAGAAATTTCAAACTTAAACACAATCTTACTGAAGTTATGTTTGCTCCATAAAATATATTTTCTTGTATCAACTTTTCCTGAGAAGATTTCAATGCCAACCAATTATGTAGAGAATTTGTTTTTAATAGCAAATATTCTAGCCCTGTTAAGATCAAACCTTCCCACTTTTTCCTCAGTCTGCTTGTTTCTTTCACCTGGGATGGGCATTTCCTTTCCTTTTTTTCCTTTCTTTTTATTTCCTTCCCTTCCATTCCCTTTCCTCTTTCTTTCCTTCCTTCTTTCTTTCTCTCTCTCTTTCTTTTTTCTTCCCTCTTTCTTTGTTTATATTTTTTAGCCTTTGGAATTTAAGGACATCCCTTTCAAAACCATAGTTGAACAAAGCTTCAGCAACCAACACAACAATGAATATAGTCTTTGCCAAAACAGCTTTGATAAGCCATTAGACTAGTGAATGACTGTAAACATTACTTGTTAAGAACATGAAACTCTGCATAAGATGTTTCCAACAAAAAATCACAAATCACTTGAAGAAACAAGAAAGGATATTCAATTTAAAGTGGAAAAATAAATCAACATAAACTGTACTAGAGTAAGCCAAGTCAGTAATATTCCTAGAAAAACAAACTTTGAATCAACTTTTGAATTTGCTTTAATATCTGAAAAGTACTATCAATAAATAAGGAAAATAATAAAAGGAGAAAGTAGAATGTTAATAAGAACTTAGAAGTCATGAAAATGAACCAAATAATATTCTGGAGCTTGAATTGAATTAACACTAATAGGGCAGTGCACTGGTGGCTCAGTGGCAGAATTCTTGCCTGCTTTGCCAGAGACCGAGGTTCATTTTCTGGAGCCTTCCCAGGTAAAAAAAAAAATCAACCAAACAAACACTAATAATTAAATATGTGCTGTGGTTCAACAGCAGACTTGAGCAAAGAGAAGGAAATATCAATGAACTTTAAGATGGGAAAATTACGATTAAGTAGTCTGAGGATCAGAAACAAAATAGAATAAAGAGAAGTGAATGGAAGTTAAGCAACCTGTAGAACATCTTCAACAGAATCAATATATGCATTATGTGAGTCCCAGAAGGAGACAAGAGACAAAAAGAGACAAAAAATATTTGAATGAACAGTCATAAGAATTCTGGGGGAAAAAAGGAAGACATGAATATACATGTGATAGTGTGATAGTTCGGTTCAGGTGTCAATTAGCCAGGTGATGGTATCCTGTTGTTCTGTTGCTGTAGATTTAAATCATCACTATGTGAAATTTATTTGTGGCTCATTACATCTGCACTCAGCTAAGGGGAGTGCTTAATTAAATATCAATGAGTGATATTTATTTTGATTAGAGTGAGTGATATTTAATTTGATTAGAAGGAGGCTTAAAATAGAGGTCAGATGAGAGCTCAACAGCTCAGCATACCTCATCTCAGCACTCAGAGGAGCTCAGATACAGAGGTTTTGGAGATGCACAATGAAACTGTACCATGGAAAGCAATGTGAACCCATAAATAGGGATGTAAGGCAAGTAGGCTTTGCTGTGTGCCTTCCCATGTGACACAGAAATCCAGTGGAAAACAAGACGTCCTTCTTCCAAAGAACTGTATATTTGTAACTAAATAAATCCCCTTATTAATAGCTGATCAATCTCTCATGTGTGGCATTCTGGCAGCTTTCCCAAACTAAAACTTCACAAATCCAAGAGGATCCATAAAACCCAAATAATATGCACTCAAAAGAGAGCCACATTGAATTAAATTATAAGCAAATTTCCCAAAGCAAAAACAAGGATAGAATCCTAAAATGACAAAGGGAAAGTAGCTAATCACCTTCAAATAATCATATAAGATTAACATGATTTCACATTAGAAACCATGTGTGGTAGTTAGGTTCAGGCATCAACTTGTCCAGGTGAAGGTGCCCAGTTCTGTTGCTGTGGACATGAGCCAATGGTATGTGAACCTCATTCGTTGCTCATTACATCTGCAGTTGGTTAGGAGGCATGCCTGCTGCAATGAATGACATTTGGCTGGCGCTTAAATGAGAGAGCACAATGCAGCACAGCCCAAGAAGCTCAGCATACCTTATCTCAGCACTCACAGCTCAGTCCAGGCCCTTGGAGATGAAGAAAGACATCACCACAGGGAAAGTTGTTGGAAACCAGAGACCTAGAGAGAAGGCCAACAAAGATCACCCTGTGCCTTCCAATGTAAGAAAGAACCTCAGTTGAAAGTTAGCTACCTTTCCTCTGAAGAACTAATGAAATAAATCCCCTTTTATTAAAAGCCAATCCATCTCTGGTGTGTTGGCATTCCAGCAGCTAGCAAACTAGAACAGATTTGGTACTGGAGAGTGGGGTGTTGCTGCAGTTTGCAAATGCCAGATTTGCTGGAACAGTTTTTTGGATGGCTAAGGCAAAGATTTTGGAGGACCTGTAAAGAGAATGATGGAGAAGTCCTGGAGTGCTTGAAGAGACTGTTGGTTTAAATGGAACCACTGCCAATCTGCACAAAGGGGGACACAAAAGGGACAAATTGGGGTTTGCAGAGTGAGAACCATGGAAGCTTGAATCTGAAGCCAAGAAACCTCAGTCAGGAGAGTGGACCCACACATATACATGAAGAGGCTGAGTTTGCCCTGAGGGCAGAGGATGTCTCCCGTATCATTGCAGTGGAAGAGCTGTGCCACCTCAGGCCTTTGAGAAGGTATAGCTCGCTCCTTGGGAACTGGGGAGAGCCTGACTGCCACCACATGGAGGGGTTGAGCATGTGTCCCAGAAATGGCAGAGAGCCCAGGTGTGGCCCCAATGCCTGGAGAGAGTGGAGCTGAGAAAAAGGTAGTCTCCTCAATGTTCACTGAGGTTGATTTGGAAAGAGACGGGCCACTACCTAGGCCCTTGGAAAGGGTGGGACTGCCACTTTCTAAAGCTGAAGGATAAAAGACTTTCATACTTTGAAATCCAGTGGTGTTTGCCCTGCAGACTTTCCTTCCAATTTCTCCCTATGGATCCTGTGACTGTCCCACCTTTGCATATTGGCTTCAGATAACTTGTTTTGAGATTCATAAGTCCACAGCCAGAGACTTAAGTCCCAAAGAGAATTTGTGCACTTTAATATCATTTAAGATGATGCATACAGTTGTCAAGTTGGCAGGGGTCAATATGTGGTAGTTAGGTTCAGGTGTCAACTTGGCCAGGTGAAGGTGCCTAGTTCTGTTGCTGTGGACATGAGCCAATGGTATGTGAACCTCATCTGCTGCTCATTACATCTGCAGTCAGCTAGGAGGTGTGCCTGCTGCTATGAAGGACGTTTGACTTAATTGGCTGGTGCTTAAAAGAGAAAGTGCAATGTAGCACAACCCAAGCAGCTCAGCATACCTCATCTCAGCACTCACAGCTCAGTCCAGGCCCTTGGAGATGAAGAAAGACATCACCACAGGGAAAGTTGTTGGAACCCAGAGTCCTAGAGAGACAGTCAGCAGAGATCACCCTGTGCCTTCCCATGTAAGAAAGAACCTCAACTAAAAGTTAGTTGCCTTTCCTCTGAAGAACTAACTGAATACATCCCCTTTTATTAAAAGCCAATCCATCTCTGATGTGTTGCATTCCAGCAGCTAGCAAACTAGAACACCATGGATGTGGGATGGCAGTGGAAAGACATTAAATTTATGAAAGAAAAATTATCGACTAAAATTTTATATTTGGCAAAGTTACATTTTAATTTCTAAAGCAAAGTTAAGAAGTACTCAGATAAACAAAAACTGAGAGAGTTCAATTTTAGTAAATCTGCCATGTAAGAAATGCTAAGTAAGTCTTTCAATTTGAAAAGAAAGAACATTGGATGATAACTCAAAGGAGAATGAAGAAATAGAGATCATTTTTTTAAAAAATACTTTCAGGATAAATATAAAAGCCAGTACAATTGCAATTTTTATTCCCTACATGATTTAAAATACAAATATACAAATGCTTGTATATCCATGTTATGATAAATGTAATGATAAAGTCATTTGTGAAAACAGTAACATAAATGAGTAGATAGCAGTATACAAACAGAGATTTTATGCTACTGAACTTAATCTGGTATTCAAATAATTATATGTGCAGGATAGGATTTTAGTTGAAGTCTTATAGTAACAACTAAGAATAAATCATAAAATGCAAAAGGAATGCAAACATAATCAAAGTCAAGCACTAAATCAACTACACAAAAAAAGACAGTAGTGGAGGAAATACAGTGTAAGAAAGTTAAAACAGAGAAATACAACACAAATTAGCAGAAGTAAGAACTTTCAGTTCTTTCTATATTTCTTTAAAATATATCAGTTATTTGAAATGTTAGTTGATTAAACTATCCATCAAAAGGCAGAGATTTGCATAAAAGATGAAAAATCATATTATGTACCATATTTGAGAGAGTTGGTTTAGAACTCCAGACAAATTAGATATAAATTGAAAGGATGATAAATATTCCATATCAATAGTTAACAAAAGGGAGCTTTTTAACAAAAGTAAGGCATGTGTACTTATGAACATAAGGTAACACAACAGTGGAAATCAGGATTCTCAGTGCACCCAGGGTGCTATATGTATATCAGCTTTATTTCCCATTAATAAAAACAAATATAATTGAAGATCATTCTAAATAAACTTTTTGACTTTTAATTCTGATTTTGAAAGCAATGTGTTTCTATACATTTCATTATCAATTTTGCTATGATTACCATCTTTGTCACAAAAAGAACAGGTCTACAATTCCTTTAAATTTTAAAGTACGCCTAAGAATAAAGTTGGCAGAATTAACAAATAAAATACATTATTCCTAAATTTGAAATATCGTAAACAATAAATAATATTTTAGCATAAGTGTGTGAGTGAGAAAGAACTGGCTGTTGTGTTTCTGGGAATGGGATATTCTGTATGTTATTTGTGGGCCTCTTGGATACATAATATTTCAGCATAAGTAAGTCCCAAATGCTTCATGACATACATGTAAGCTAAGAAAGTACTTTAGTTTTGAAAGGCTTGAATAAAAACAAAAAATGCAGTCCAAGGAGAGCACAGGCAATGCTTCCAATCTGAGGACACAGCCTTAGACTATACTGCTTCTAAAAATATTTCACCGAGGAGGGGGGCTAAGTGCAAGGAACTGCCCTGGCAGGTTTATAAACACAAAAATTGCAAGTGGTCTTTTCCTACCTGTTATCACAAAGGGAGGGTTGGCCCTGGTGGTTCCAGGAGAAGAGGCATCTATCTCCTGATCCTACAGACACAGCCCCTTCCCACGACTCCATTTCTTGCCGATCCCAGACGTCCCTCCAAGAACCTCGTTCCAGCAGGGCCTGACGCTGTAGGCATGTGCACACCTTCCTGGAGGGGGAGGGGGAGGCGGGGCATTGGGGCACGTGGCCTGCTGCCCTTCAACCTCCCCAGGGGTCCACTGGGAAATGCTCCTTGAAGGAAAGCGCATGCGTGGCACTAAGGACGCGTTCTTAAGGAAGGATTTCGGTGCTGGGTGTGGAAGGGTTTGTCCTCCTTTCGCAATCTCGCTGCTCATACCCTTTTATACGTCAGGTATATAAAATTAAAGGTAATGGCTACTCAGCCTCATGGCTTTCTAATGCTGTCACTGAGCTAACTAGTGTGTGTTCTTGGGTTATTTGCATCTGCTGTCTCTATCAGAAGCTGTTTCCTAGGGGGGAGCTCTTGCCCTCAGGTTCCTGCCCCGCACTATGGGGAGAGTATTTATACCGTGGAAATTAGAAACGTGCAGACCCAGACCAGGCTGAATTTACTGATTTTTCAATTGTGAAGAGTTAAAGTGTGTTAGGAAATTTAATAATATAAAGTAAACTTAATAGTGTGTCAAGGCTCAATTTGCTGCCTTCTAATAACACAATTATGTCAAATTCTTCAGTATTTGAAAAACATTGTTCTGTGAGGAAAGGGATAGCTAACAGTAAAACTTGAGTAAAATTCTGTGGTATAGAAATCAAAAGCCTTATAGGAGAATAAATTGGCTGAATGGATTTACCATAAATGGTGTTGTATATTTTTTATTTATTTGTAGATTGTGTGCTACACACCTATTAAAATGTATTATATGTGTGATTATGTGATCACCACATTCACTTAGAAGTTCATTTGTTAAACTTTGCTACACACTGTTCTATGTGTAATTGGGCTCTAACATGGTTTTATCTTGAGGAGTGGTAGTTCTGTGGGAGGGAATGTGTTTGGTATGTGAGCCTCATGTGTGTTCTTCCTTGGATTGTTAGTGATCAATACATGTATTTGAAGCTTTTGCTTCTGTGGGGAAGAAATGGCTGTTTGTGCTCCTGGAAATGGGATATTTTCTATGTACTATCTGTGGGCCTCTTGGGTATGTAAAAATTCAGATTATAAGCTATACTGTGCATGTTATTGGGACTGTGGTCCTATAAATTCAGTTTGTGGTTAGTGTATGTATTTAATGGGTTGGTGGGAATAAAATATATGTATTCAAATGTGTGGATGGTGGTGTTGGTGTAGATATTTGGGAATAAGAAGTCATGAGTGTTTTTTGAGTGTAGCTGGGGCTCAGTGGTTTTGCAAAGTGTGAGAGGTAATGCATGTATATCAAGGATTTAGGATTATTTATTTGTAATTTGTGACTTTGATGGTTTTTTTTTTACATGTGTGTGTTTTCCCCATGAATTTTGGAGATTTTTCAGTGTTCAGTTGTAGGTTTGTCAGTTTTCTACCTATGCATATAGGCAGTGTCAGGAAATGTTTCTGTGTATATCAGTTTATAGGGTCTATGTGTTAAGCATATTTGTGGAGATGGGGAGATCATTTCATTGTATGTAGTTCATGTTGAGTGTTGAAAATGTTTATGTGATTTCCAGGAGTTGTGTGTGTATATGTGATTGAGTGTAACTATAACGCTATTTTGTGTAGCAGGTAGATATGGTAAATGTTAGATGGAAGGACTGCGGGGTATCATGAGTCTGTATTCTGGAAGATGCTGGACTTAATTCTATAAGTATTTTTGATTGTAAGGGTTATGTATACATAATTGGTTTGGGAATGTATGTGCATATGAGGGGAATAGAGTGGTACTTTCGCATATTTGTAGTGTGCTGGAGAATTTTGGTTATAATTGAGGCCTGTGTATATTGAGTGTGTTGCGTATTCAAGAATCATTGCAATTTGGACATATATCTTCAAATGCTATGAATTTGAATTTATCAGTATGGAATTATAACTATGTATCCTGGGAAGTTAGTATGTATGTACCTGATGTAGTGATGGGGATGTGTGTTTATACATGGAAGTAAATATCTTAGTTTCTCTGAGCTGCTATGACAAATACCACAAAATGTGTTGCCTTAAACAACAAGCATTCATCAGTCACTTTGAGGTTTGAACTCCAAATAGAGATTTGGAGGTGATTTCTCCTGAATGTCTATATTGTTTTGGTGCTGACCACCAGCAATTCCTGGATGCGTTTCTACCTCCTATCACTTGGCAATGTCCTCTCCTTTCTAGCTTCTCTGACTTCCCTGTTCTTTTTATATGGCCTCTAGCAATCTGGAATGAGACCCACCTTCATTTACTTGGGTCACATGTTAACTAAAAACATCTTCAGGAGATTCTATTTACAATGGTTTCACATCCACAGAAAAACGGATTGAGACATGTCTGAACTGAGTTATATAATTCAATATATCACAGTGGAGTAATTGTATATCTATATATTGGGGGTATATGGTGTAATTACATCTAAGAGTTCTGGATGTGAGAGTAGGGGGTGTAATTAGGGACATGGAAGTGGTTTCATGTGTACTCATATTTGGTTGACTGGAGATAGTGATTTATTTCTTCAGAGTATGTACTGGTTTGAATGTATTTCTAGGATTGGGTGGGTGATTTATACAAATTTATTTAATTTATATACATTTATTCATAGGATCTATGGTATAACGATTTTTAACAGTGTTCTTCTTTGGAAAATTCTAGGGTTTTTCCATGTCTTTTGGGGAATGTTTGAGTATTGGGGAGGTATAATTGTTCTCTGCATGGATGGGGATGGTGTGTAAGGTTGAGGGGTGTATATATTCAGTGATTAGGAATATTTGAAGTAATGTATATCTGTTTCAATGTATGTGGGTGTTCTAGTTTGCTAGCTGCCAGAATGCAACACACCAGAGATGGATTGGCTTTTAATAAAAGGGGATTTATTTTGTTGGTTCTTCGGAGGAAAGACACTAACTTTCCACTGAGGCTCTTTCTTACGTGGAAGGCACAGGATGGTCTCTGCTGGTCTTCTCTCCAGGCCCCTGGGTTCCAACAACTTTCCCTGGGGTGACTTCTTTCTGCATCTCCAAAGGCCTGGGCTGAGCTGCAAGTGCTGAGATGAGGAATGCCGATCTGCTTAGGCTGTGCTACGTTGTGTTCTCCCATTTAAGCACCAGCCAATTAAGTCAAACGTCACTCTAGGAGACACTAGGAGACACGCCTCCTAGCCGACTGCAGATGTAATCAGCAACAAATGAGGCTCATGTACCATTGGCTTATGTCCGCAGCAACAAGACTAGGTATGCTCACCTGGCCAAGTTGACAACTGAATCTAACTAACACAGTGGGAGAGTCATGTTTTATATTAGCAATACTACAAGATTGTTGGCATTTGTATGTATTTATCTGAGTAAGCTGTATATTCAAGGGTAGTGTACAAATGTGTTTATCGGGTAATAAAGTGTTCACTGAACCTCTTTGTGATTTTACTGGAGTGTAGTGTTTTAAATTGGTGTAGTTGCTTGTATTTTTTTTCAGTGTCATTTGGGTGGTCTTTTATGTAATTGATGTCTATAGGTGTCTGTAGTTTTGTGTTCATTTGGTTAAGTGGAGTTGACAAAGTATATATTCTTTGGTATGTGGATATTTTTAATCATGGTATTGGAAACTAACAGATGATATAGGTTGTGTGGATCTTAAGAAGTTTTGAAGTATGGGTATGTTATAGATGAGGTATTGGGTGTGGGTTGTTATGGGGTGAAGCATGAGATAAAGCTTTGGGAACTTGATCGTTTTAGAGAGTCCTATGTGTGTAGGATATTTAGTATAAACATATCAGTAGCATGTTGGTTGTACATGTTTGTGTTCAAGTGAATGTCATGTGCATGTGTAGTTCTAAGAGTAGCATGTGAATACTCAGAGTGGATAGATTTTAAGTATAAAAATTTTGGTATAATAGGTGGTCTGTCTGTGTATTTATTGTATGGTTTGGATTTGGCATGTGTGACCAGGATAGATGAGGATTTGTGGGTTCTAGAGAGGTAGGACATTTTTGTTTGTATATGTAGGTTTGGAATTGAGGGTCCTGTTGAAGTTCTGTGTCCATCCTGTGCACATGTTCCTATGAAAGGGGATAGTTTTGATGGAGCTGGTTGGTGCTTACTTGTGATCATTGATGGTGCATATCTTTTCTCAGCTGTGTTCAGTAATGTCAGTTGGTAATTTGAAATTGGCCAAGGTGGGGATATTTATTCCACAAATCTCTCTTCTGCACAGATTAACTTTATTATACATTTACCTGAGAAGTATTTGGATGTGTTTGGGTATGAGTGTGAGGTTATGTGTCTCATCAGAATATATGTGTAGATCAAGAACATTCAGGCAAATGTTCTTAAAACATTACCATCCTCTGACCAAAAGACATGCTTCTGGAATATCTACATCAGAAAGTACTCAACTGAAAATGCTGAATTTTCTGCATCTTTTTGAAACTGCTTTTTTGCCTGAAAGAATGTAGATATAGAAGGAGGTGCAGTTCCTATGCTGGTACTATTCAAGCCCTGGAGTATCAAAGATAAAAGTTGTCATTATGAAATAATGTAAAATTTTTAGCCTGGGCGACAGGGGGTGAGTGGGGGAAGGGACCGCTAGCAGGTAAAGATCTTAAGACAATGATGCACCATCTGCACCCAAGGAACATGTTTCCACAGAACTCAGGCTTTAGTGGGGGATACCTTCTCATCTGTCAACCCAGAAAATCTAGCAGGAGCTAATCATCTTCTTTGCCTGGAGGAATCCATTATGATCAACAGCCTGGAGACACAGATCCCAGGCAGGCAGCATTACCAAAAACATGAGGCTTTGTATGGATATCTGAGAGTTAAAGTAGAAAAATAAAGAATACACATTAGCAGCCATAATAAATGATCTAAATAAATTTTAAAAAAAGAACATTCAGGCAACATTGTAATAGGTATATTGGTGGCTCTAAGTGAATTGTGATTGGGACAATTGTAGGTTTTGGGTCCTTATATGTATGCATTTACCCTGGGTCATTCTGAATTGTTGGTTTGCTCCCGATTATGTTTGTCCATCCTTTAGGGTGAAAGAATCCTCTTAAAAGTTGGTAATTTCTGATTCCTCCCCAAGAACATGATTCCAGGTGTGTGTCTGTCTTAGGCAAATGGATGTTTCTTCCACATCCATGAGGTCTTGGCATTGGAGGACCCTTAATGGGTAGGGGTGTGGACAATGGCTGCGAAAAGCAGAACATCACAGCCACATTTTTTATAGGGCAATCAGCACTTTTAAAGTAGGAGGCTTCCTGTACAAGAGCTCAGGTAGGCCACGTCCTTTCCCTGGCATGAACCTGGCTGCAATTGGCTTCTTTGTGGCACAACTTATAGATAAGATGCCACCCACTAAGGGTCCTGTTTGGAAAGCCTGCAGAGCCATGAGTCCCCATACCAACCATCTGCTCCCTGGGTAGGTAATATTGGGTCATAAACAGGTGACCTGTATCACCAGTTCTTAACCAGCCAATCTACAAGGAAACTGGAGGTTTTAGAGATAGACATGACCTCTAGGTTTCAATTAGGTGACATTGAAGGAACAGGGTAAGCTCTGTCCCTGAGGTAGGGCTGGAAGATTAGGGGAACTGAGATCTGATGACACTGGGGAAGTTCAGCTAAAAGGAAATACAGCTCTGATTCTCTTGAACATCTTGGACATGGACTGGTCTCTTATTTGAAGGGTCAGAATGTTCTTAGCACTGGGAAGCTCATCTAACTTTCATGTATTTCTTATAGAGTTCCTGGGCATTCTTTATTTCCCTATTCCATATGAAGCTGGATCACACTGGAGGGTGCCAATCAATGGAGGCCACGATTCGACCTCACACCTGCCTCCTGCCTCCCTGGGACCCGTTGAAGTATTTCTGGGCCTGCTTCCTAATGGTGAGTCTCCTTATGCCTTTTTCCTCCCTTAGGATGAATCCTTCTACCAACAAAAGACATAGACGGACCTTTCCTAAATGTCCAGTAAAGGCTTCCTTATGGTTCAAGGGATTCTTGTGGCCCCACTGACCCATCAAATCCTAATACCAAATTAATGGCTGCACACTGTACTAATTATACTATTTATTGGCAGAATAGTGCTGTGCTTGCTTTTATACTTTAAAATATATTTTAAGTAAAAATAAATAGAAAATATACAGTAGATTTTCTTGTTTTTAATTTTTGTTCTTGTTGTTCTTTGTTTCTCCTTTTAATTTTGTTTAAAATGATAAGACATTGACCCTGAGATTTAGGAAAGAAAAACAGGAGGTTTTTTTTTTTTATCTGATCCAACATTGCAAAGCTCCCACCAGGTTATATGAATGAAGATGCTGGTAGGGCTGAGATTGTGGTGTGCTTGTTGTTGTGGTGCAAATATGTTGTAGAGTATGTCATAAGATTGCAAGAAAACCCACCCTGAAATATGGAGTACTCTAGGCAGGAAAAAAGGTAAAGTGGATCTACCTCTGCCAGGGAGAAGGGTCAACATGGCAGAACTCACAGCTCATAAGCTGACAGAGTAAGTGTGTAGATTTGTTGGAGCCATGCCTGTGTTCAGTTTACACCCCAGCAATAATCTCTTTCTTTTTAGAATGAAAAGCTACCCTTCTCCCCAAATTTAAATTAAGCAGGGGGCAGGTAGGACCTACATAGGCAGTAGCCAGTCCTCTTCATGATTTTATTTTGAAGGAGTGAACAGGATCTTGACAGGTCTTCTGTAAAGCCTCAGAATGGATACTGCAAATGTCAGCAAACCCAAAGTTGTTCCTGACTCAGAACTCTTAAAGGCTAGTGGGTCAGGGTGGGCCATAGTGGCTCAGCAGACAGAATTCTCACCTGCCATGCCAGAAGCCCAGGTTCAATTCCCAGTGCCTGCCCATGTTAAAAAAAAAAGGCAGTGGGACAATGAAAATGTTAAGCCAAATCAGAAGAATCAGTCCATTCATTCCACTAAAATTTACTGAGTTTCATTTATGTAAGCACATAGGCAAGACACAAAAGTATTTATTTTTGAAAGTTCCTGTTCATTAGTGGTTATTGATTTCCAGCTTAATTCCATTGTGATAAGAGAAAGTACTTTGAATAATTTCAGGTTTTTACATTTACAAAGACCTGTTTTGTGCTCTAGCATATGTCCTATGCTGAATAATGGTCCATGAGCACTAGAGAGGAATGTATATCCTAGTGTTTTGGGGTTTAATGATCTATATATGTCTGTCAGTTCTAATTCATTTAAGAATTTTTTAACGTCTCTATTTCCATTTTGATCCTCTGTCTCATTGTTCTATCTATAGAAGAGAGTGGTGTATAGAAGTCTCCCATTATTATTGTTGAAATGTCTGTTTCACCCTTCAGTTTTGCAAATGTTTACTTCATGTGCTTTGGAGTTCCTTGATTGGAATTATAAACATTTATGCATGTTTTTCTTCTTGGTGAAATATCCATTTGATTATATGTAGTGTCCTTCCTCATCTCTTCCGATGCCTTTTTATTTAAAGTCTATTTTGTCCAATATTAATATAGATTCTCCTGCTTTCTCTTGATTACAGCTTGCACAAAACATCTTTTGTCCATCCTTTTTTATTCAATGTCTTTGTATCCTTGAATCTAAGATGAATCTCTTGTAAGCAGCATTTAGATGGATTTTTATCCATTCTGCCAATCCATATCTTTTAATTGGAGAGTTTAGCCCATTAACATTCAAAGTTATTACTGTAATGGTATTTCTTGAATTTTATCATTTGTTTTTTATTTGTTAGATCTATATATTCTTTTCCCTCTTTCCCTTTGTATCTTTTAAGTTACCCTTAATAGTATTCTTCATATCTGTGCCTTCCTGCAGACCTCCCTCTTCTGTCTTTTTTCTTCAGCTCATAGAACTCCCCTTAGTATTTCTTGTAGTGCCTCTTGTTGACAAATTCTCTCAGCCTTTGTTGTCTGTGAAAATTTTAATCTCTGCCTCACTTTTGAAGAAAAACTTGGCTGGGTAGAAAATTCTTGGCTGGAAGTCTTTCTCTCTCTAGATCTTAAGTATATACCATGTGTATTAGCTAGAGTTCTCTAGAGAAACAGAATCAGGAGGAAATATCTGTAGATCTAAAATTTTTAAAAGTGTCTCATGGGGCAGTGCAACAGGGGCTCAGTGGCAGATTTCTTGCCTGCCATGCCAGAGACACAGGTTTGATTCCCAGTGCCTGCCTATGCAAAAAGATAGACAGATCAGCAGTTTGCAAGACTTCACTTTCCTTTCTTCCTAGAAGATAGTGCTCTTGGATCTCTTCTTCCCCTCAGGTCCACCTGTCACTGTCTATGGAAGCTGGGTGAGCTGGATGGAGACTAGGTACATTGCAACCAGATCTGCTTGTCCTGTTGTGCACTGAGAGTCACCAATCTCAGGCTGTAGGAGGGGGCATTATGCACCTCAACAGATACTCCACTTGTGGGCCTTGATGGCTGCATTACAATATATCAGAAGGTTAATAAACATCTAAGTAAAGTTCATAAAGGTTTAATTATATATGTTAATTCTTGGTTACACTCAAAGCTCTGCTCTCTCTAGGAAAATATAGGTTTATTTCTGTCCCTTTTTATGTATTTGAAAACCTCATCAGTTTTCCAGACCATAGGGCATTCCCTGGATTCCAATCCAGGGAAATCTTATCGAGGAAGGCCTTATTTAGCAATGAACTTTTCCTTCTTCTTGGGTAAATCATTTAGCTTAAATTAAGGAAAATAGGGTGAGCCTTTTAATTCTGTTGAAGTTCAAAAAACCTTCAACAGATACCTTCATCCATTTTCCCAGAAGCCCCACTTATTTCTGTATTGTGGCCTGTTCTTGGAAAAAACAGCAAATAATTCGGGGGATGAGTATCAGTTTTTATTTTTAAATACGTTTAATCTGATATCATTTTCTCAGCCTGCATGTTTCAATATGGCCCTAGTCAAAAAGACATTTTGGAAATGAGCAATCCAAAAATGAAATTAAGAGAAGATTCCATTTACAAAACCAAATAATAATAAAATCCTTATTATTAATTTGACCAAGAAGGTATAAGATGTAGCTACAGTTTTCAAAATTTATTTGAGTGAACTAATTGGGTGTGATTCAGATTTGCTATCTTAAATACAATTCTCAATCACAATCTGGTATTTATCTTCTTCAATTTCATCTGATTCACAAGCATCTTCTATTACAGGGTACAAAGACAATATTTTTAGTGTTAGGAACAGGAGGCAATGCCACTATATTGAGAAATGGGTAACTCAAATAAACTCATGTAAATAATACCTTGTCTAATATTTTAACAGTGTTAGAATTTCCTTTGCCTCTAAGTGTAGTCCTCAATAAGGGCAGGACACTTGGGTTCACACTAAGTGGGTATTACAATATTTATTATTTACCTCATTAATGTCTGGGTAGAGAGAGACAATCCTCTCAAGGAGGTCTGAAATGGCTTAGTGATGGAAAGGAGACAGGCTTGAGTTTTTATTGTGGTTGGGGGATGTGGCCAGCAAGGGCTTTCACCTTTGGTAAACTTGGCAACACACAAGGAGGGTGCATCAAGGGTTCTCACCAGATTGTCCAGATATGGAACAAAAAGGATGAAAGAAAGGAGATGAATGACAGTTTTGATATATAACATGAGAAAATAGGGTCACATTCCTCATCACATGAGTTTACAATAGCCCAGCTGCTGATCACTGCCAAAGGTCGTTTTTTTCTTAGTCTCACACTGATCATCCTGCAAGGCAAAGCATTTTTTGTTATTTCAATATAATCTAATTGTTTCCTGTATACTTTTGCCTATTATATTATTTCTTGGGCAAGGAATGAATAATTGAGTGTCTGCCTGCATCTCTCTGACTATATGGTATGAAAGCAAATGTGCATTTATATATTAGATATAGGTCTCTTAATCCATCTGTGGACATAGTCTCATAATTTTCCTTTAACTGCTATGGGATGAGTTTAACTGGCTGTGCCAGTTTGAATCTGTGGTGTACCCCAGAAAAGCCATGTTGTTTAATCCTCATTGAATATTGCTGGGTGGGAGCTTTCTGATTATCCATAGAGATGTGACCCACCCAGTTGTGGGTGGTAACTTTTGTTTAGATGGTTTCCATGGAGATATGTCTCTACCCATTCAAGGTAGGGTTGCTTACTGGAGCCTTTTAAGAGGGAACCATTTTGGAAAGAGTCACAAGAGCCTATGAAGCCCAAGACCTTTGAGATAAAGAAGGAAAATGCCCCTGGGGGAGCTTCATGAATCAAGGAGCCTGGAGAATAAAGCTAGCAGATGTTGCCATGTTCACTATCCAGTTGAGAAAGAAATGTTGAACATCATCAACCTTCTTGAACCAAGGTATATTTTCTTTGGATGCCTTAGATTGGATATTTCTATAGCCTTGCTTTAATTTTGACATTTTCACAGCCTTAGAACTATAAACTTGGCAACTTAAATTCCCCTTTTTAAAAGCCATTCCATTTCTGGTATATCACATTCCAGCAGCTTGCAAACTAGAATAGATTTGGGTACCAGAAATGTGGGGTGCTGCTGTGGTTTGCAAATGCCAAACATACTGAAGTGGCCTTTTAAATGGATAAGAGGAAGATTCTGGAGGAGTTGTGAGGAGCTTGTTAGAGAAGGTCTAGAATGCTTTGAGGAGACTGTTGGTAGAAATGTGGACTCTAAAGATACTTATGATGAGGTTCTAGACAGAAATGAGGTGTGTGTAATTGCAAACTGGAAAGAATGTGCCCTTTGTTTTAAAGTTGCAGAAAATTGTGCTTGCTTCAGCAGCACATATACTAAAATTGGAATGATACAGAGAAGATTATCATCACCCCTGCACAAGGATGACATACAAATTTGTGAAGCGTTCCATATTTTCTTTTAATAAAAAAATAATAAAGTAAATTAAAAAATAAAGTTGCAGAAAATTTATCAAAACTGACAGCTGACTTTAGATGGAAGGCAGATTTTGAAAGCTATGAAATTGGAAATTTAGCAGAAGAGTCTATCAAATTAAATGTGGAAAGTGCAGCCTGGTTTTTCCTCACAGCTTATAGCAAAATAAGGAAAGAGATAAGCTGAGAACTAAATTCTTAGGTATAAAGAAACCAAAAATTAACGTTCTGGACAATTCCGGGCTTCCAGGAAGGGAGACCCCAGAGAATAGTGCCTCATGTGAGGATTTAACCAAATGTGCAACCAGTCAGCCATATTGTTTCATCAGGAAAGATTTATGGAAACTCCTGTCAGATGGGCATGATCCTTGCCTACTACATAGGAAGCCAACAAGAGTGTTGTGGGATCTGTATATATGCAACCACTGTCAGTCTGGACTAAAATTCTCAGAAAAGAAGTAAAGTAAAGGTAAAATGTCTTCAGAATTAGAAATATGGGATCTAAGTTCTGAAGTCAAGAAACTTAGGCCAGGAGAGCAGACCCACGCAAGTACTTAGAAGGTGGGCCTTCCACTTCATTGCAGTGGAAGAGTTGTGCTGCCTGGGGCCTTGGAGAGGGTAGAGCACATTCCTTGGGAAAAGGGGAGAGTCTGGCTGCACCCATATGGAGGGGCTGAGCATGTGCTCCAGAGATGGCAGGGAGCCCCAGTGCTTGGAGAAGGTGGAGCCAAGAAAGAGGTGGTCACTGCAGTGTCCCCCAAGGTTTCATTTAGAGAGAGATGGGCTATTGCATAGACCCTTGGAAAGGCAGGAGTGCCATATTCTAAAGCCTCAAAGATAAATGAATCTCAGACTTTGAAATCTAATGGAGTTTGCCCTGCAGATTTTGGAAGCTGCTTGAGTCCTGTGACCCCTCTGATCCTTCCAATTTCTCCCAATGGAAATGGGAATATGAATCCTATTGCTGTCCCTCCTTTGTATATTGGCAGCACATAACTTGTTCTGAGTTTTACAGGTTGAGAGCCATAGGATAATTTTGCCTTAGGACAGATGATGCCTGAAGCTGACTTTGATGAAATTTTGTACTGTTTCTGACTTTGTATAATATTTTTATTGTTACTGAAATTGTTAAAAGCTTTCTGATATTGTGATGTAATGAATGTATTTAGCATCTGGAAAGAATGTGTCTTTTTGGTGTCCAGAGGGCATAATGTGCCAGTTTGAATCTGTGGTGTACACCAGAACAGCCATATCCTTTAATCCTCTTTGAATATTGCTGGGTGGGGTTTTTTTGATTATCCATGGAAATGTGACCCACCCAATTGTGGGTGGTAACTTTTGATCATATGGTTTCCATGGAGATATGTCTCTATCCATTCAAGGTGGGATTGCTTACTGGAGCCTTTTAAGATGGGACAATTTTACAAAGAGCCACAAGAGCCTGTGCAGCCCAAGACCTTTGGAGATGAAGAAGGAAAATGCCCCTGGGAAAGCTTCATGAAACCAGAAGCCTGGAGAGTAAGCTAGCAGATGTTGCCATGTTCAGTATGTGCCCTTCCAGTTGAGAGAGAAATCCTGAATGTAATAAGCTTCTTGAATATAATCTTGGATGTCTTAGATTGGACATTCTATAGCCTTGTTTTAATTTTGACATTTTCACAGTCTTAGAGCTGTAAACTTGCAACTTATTAAATTCCCCTTTTTAAAAGCCATTTCATTTCTGGTATATCACATTCTGGCAGCTTGCAAACTAAAACAATTACCTTTCCCTTAACTTCTGAAACAGGAATAGTGAGTCCCTGGGCCACAAGTTTTTTAACCTCCATTTAGCCCATTGTCATTTTTTATGATCTTTTTGTGCTTTTTCATTTCAAGTTTGAGAAGGGTAAGTGCAACTCATATACCATATATTTTGTCAGATACTTTATGTACTTTACTTTTTCAGCCTCTCTATGACTTTATAATGCCAACATTATTCCCCATTTCTTGGATAACAAAGCAGAGGCTCTGAATAGGCCCCTCAGAAAGTAGGTATTAGGATCTTTGACAGCAGGAACACTGGCAAAGAATTCAGACTTTGTATGGGAATGTTTAGGAGATACAGAGCTGAGGCTCAGGGCCGGGTACCAGAGGATGTTGGGGAGGAAAAGAGAGGTTAAGCTGTTGCAGCTCAGGAATGGCCTTGAATTGCACACTAAATATCTGCCCCTCTGAACTAGGTTTTATGACAGCAGGCAATATATCCAGTCAGAACAAAATCAAATTCCCCAAACCTCCAGGGCATTCTTTCCACACAGATTCAGGACCTTCTGAATTCCAAGGGAAACAAGTGATCCCTATTTCAATTATAAACTTAGATAATGATAGTAACAAAGGGGTTTTGTTGATAATCTCACTGCCACTATTGTGCCTTTGGCACACCAATACACTAGCCCTGAGTGGACCTCATGCCTGTCTTGAAGTCAGGGGTGTGTCCTGCTCCTCACAGAGCTTGGCACTGATGTTTAAAACAAGTCTCTCAGGCTGATATTTTTAGCTCCATAAACAACAGCTTTCCTTGTCTGCAAGAGACAATGCTCAGTGTGGGGAGATGCTGGAGCCCATCACATGTCCTAAGAAACATGAAGAAGGTGACCAGATCCTCAGCCAGGTTTGTCCTCATATTGCAAAGCCTTGCTGTCACAGGTCTAATATTTTCTACAGTAATGTATTAAGGAAAGGTGGTTATGCTTCACAAGTCAGATCCTACTGGTCAGGTCTACATAGCAGTTGGAAGAGGTGGAGGTGGTGGTGGTGATTGTTGACACAGAGTTGGAAGTGGCAGCTAGGTCCCAAAAGGCTGCCAGGGTGGAGGATTTTGCCCATATCTCAGTATTGGTGACTAAAGGCCTCTCATGCAGTAATCCATGAAGTTTGGTCCTGGGAAAAGAGGATGCCTTCTTGCAGCCACATTGACCTGGATATGGAAGGAGTTAAGTTGACATATGAGAGATAATAGCTGAAACCCAGGGAAGTGGGTGTCAGTGCTTTGCACCTACCCCTCCACATGTTTCAGAAGAGGATCATTAGGGCTAGAAAACTCTACCCTTCCACTTGGTCCCACAACTGCTCAGTCATCCCACAGGGTGAACTGCTGTTATGAGTGTCAGTGCCCATGTATGAAGAATGAGGAAAGGCACATTGTGACTATTCCCAAGGATTAACAGAGGGAATTCCAAAGAATGAAGACAGGGTATTCCAGACAGTAAGACATCCACTCATAGGACCTACCTGCTTCTTCCTTCACCCCACCACAGATGCTCACTATTTGCATTTTAAGAACATGCAGTATTAGGGGGAATGACAAGTCCAGGCTCTACAGAAGTAGTAACAGCTACTTTTCAGAGAGTATTCCTCCAGCCTTTCCTGTCTCATCTTTGTTTCCCATGACTGCTCAATAAGCATGACCATGCTATTCTCAGCTTAAGAGGACAAAGGCATATATAGAAACTGGATCATTGGCCCAGAGCCACACAACTTTAAAAGGCAGAAGCAGATTCAGTGCAGCACTGCTTGCCAGTATCTGCTTGTCCCCCTATGCCTCCCTCCATGCAGAGGGGTCTTCTACTCTCTGGAAGTTCTGTACATGGGATTAGGATCTATGGAGAGATAGTGTTCCCAGAGTCCTGCAGGGGACAATTAGGTTCAACTATAATATTATATTAATTCATAGATGATAATGTATTTTAGTACACTATGAAATGTTGATTACTTTTATCTTATGGAAAAACATTATTCTAATAAAAGAGTTTAATAAATGTTCTTTTATTTTAAGGAGGAAAAGTGCAAAGATGTATGATCTGAGTATTTACCAGCTATAGGACATGCATAAGCCACAAGAGAACACCCTGATGTGAACATAATTCAAGGTAAGACCTTGGATGGAAATTAACCCATTAGGGAATGACTGACAGTCTTAAGTACTTCACTTTCAGTGTACATTTTCTTTAACTAATTCATAATTTCTGATAATTGAAAATTTATTACATAAAAATATTTTGGTACCCTTCAGTAGTATATTTCTAAATGGATTGGACAAAAATGACTTATGAAATTTGCAATGAATTTGCTCTGACTAGGAACATTCACAGTTGAATGAAGCATACAAGGTAAAATTGAAGGGGTTGACTTTTCACATTTTTAAGTTATGTGAAATACATCCATTCCCAGGCAGGAAAAGCATAAAATAACAATAGCAGAAGCCTCCTATCTGTAACACTGCAGCCTCCCCAATTAGAGGAGATCAGGGGAGTCAACTGTATTATGCAAGTTCTTCTTCAAATACAGAAGTGAAAGTCCTTCAATTCTTGCTTACCTTCTAAGCAAGTACTGCTTCTGAAGTTTACCCAGGGATGACAAGCTTGGTTTGGAGAAGCCATGCTTCTGCTTTCTTCAAAAGTGAGATACTCAAGATATCTCAGAACAAGAGGTGAGGCCAGGAGATGGTGTATATTATAATTGAAAACACCCGGGGCCCTACTCCATTACCTCAGTAGGGAGTGGCCTTCCAGAGCTGCCTTTCCTTAGGAGTGCTGCTCCAGATCTTGGGGCAGATAAAGGTGGGTTTATCTGAGGTTTACCTGACTTGCATATTCTGTATACAAAATTAACTGTCCCTCTACCCCTTTGTCCAATAACTTAGACTCTTTACACACTCAGGCCCTTCATCATAGGTCCAGGGTTTCCCAACTGCATCAAATGAAACCTAAGTATTGGGTGCAGGGATTGCTGTCTCCTAACCCCTGTGGAAGACACCACAGAGATCTGCCTTCAGGTCCAGGTGTTTTTTATAACAAGTCAACCACATGAGGATAGGACAAGGCTCAACTCTATCTAGAACTCAACACTAAAAAGGGGTCTCCCAATACACAGGGGAAATGGCTAATGGTTTAAGTGCAGATTTGAAACAGTTATGATAAGCAAACTCAGAGTCAGAATCTAGATTATTGTTTACCAGGGCATGAGGTGGAGATGGGGAACGGGATATTAAGACTCAAAGTGAACATGGTCCCCATTTGGAATGAATGAAGTGTTTTGGCGATGGGTGGTGGTGAAGGTGCCACAACATGGTGAATGTAATTAACAGCACTGAAAACCTATATGAATGTGATTAAAAGGGGATATATTAAATAGTGTATATAGTAACATAATACATTAATGAAATCCATGGGCTTATAGTATCAAACAGTGAACCCCACATTAAACCATTTAATAGTACAGTTATGAAAATGTGCTTTCATCAATTGTAACAAATGTTCCATAGAAGAGCACAGTGTTAAAAATATGCTGGAATATGGGAATCTTGCATTTTATGCATGATTATTCTGTAAACACTCAACTTTTCTAATAAATAAAAATATAATAACATAAGAACTGCTTTAGGTAGGAAGAAAACCCTAGGTATATACAACATTGGTCTACAGTTTTAGCTTATATATAATCTGAATGACCTGTATGATCTGTTTGGCCATATATTATATGAATATTTCTGTATGTTATATACTTATGGACTTTAATATTATAGTCATGAGAAAAGGGAAGATCCATTAGAAATTTATGGTAAAGCTTTAGGGTTACATTTTTTGTATTATAGGATTCAAAGTACATAGGAATTTAATTTATGACTGGAATACTATACCTCACAATAAAAAATTAAAACAAACAAAAAGAAAAAGTTACCTCCAACAACAGTAAATGCTTGGTCATGGTCTTAAAGCAGTCTTGAAGTAGATTATCCACAAAGACAAAGCATGAAAATATTTTCTCTGGGCAGAGCATACAGTACATATTCTAAGATGTTGTTCATTTTATTTTTCTCAAAAAAAGTAAAATGGGTCCTTCAAACTTTATCCTGCAAGGTGGGAAATGAACCTGCCCAATTCCCACATCATATGCATAACTCAAAAATAGTCTGCAAAGATGACTTTTTATGTTTTTAACTCAAAACCCTCATCTCTGTGGGGGTATGTAATATTTCTTCTGAATATTTTGCCACCTACTAAATGTGGAGAGCATAAAATCATTGCTAGCTAAAGATTCCTTACTGTCTGTGTTTTGATGAATTTTTTCTACTACAAGCCTCAGAACAATCACTGAAAATTGTTATATACTGAAACAGGAAGCAATATCTAAATAGGTAACTTGGTCACAGAGAATGCGAAGGTGAAATTATTGGTGGAGGACAGAAAGAGTAGGGATTATGAAAACAACAAACAACTGAGCAGCAGAAACTGGTGGTTCCTAAAGACCTTCCTGCAAAAGTAAATTAAGAATCTCTGATAAGAGATGGGAAGGAAAGAAAAGAACAGATTATAGGATAAAAGCAGAAAGAAAGACAGTTTCTTACTGACTAAATATGGCAAATGTAAGGCATTAACTTTTCACAAAAATGATAAAATGATCTACATTATTAGTCCATGCATTCATTTACATAACACAATTTGAAGCCATGACCACAGAACATGTTATTCTTGTATGTCCATCTTTCTTGGTCATACATTTCCTGGAGGTTTTTGATTTTCATTCTCAATATTTTTCTTTCTTCTTCTGAAGCACCTTTCTTAGACTGCAAAGAATTACAATAATCTTCCAGTGCTTTTCAGCATCCTGTAAAATATAGAACATTTGTGCACCGCATGTGTGCACATGAACTTGTGTACTTGGTTGGGAGGAAGAGAGAAGCCTGAATCCAGAAAGCAGGAAGCCATTCTTTACCTTCTGTGGTAGTTAGATTCAGGTGTCAACTTGGCTAGGTGAAGGTGTCTAGTTCTATTGCTGTGGACATGAGCCAGTGGCATGTGAACCTCATCGGTTGCTGATTACATCTGCAGTTGGCTAGGAGGCATGCGTGCTGTGATGAATGGTGGTTGATTTAATTGGCTGGTGCTTAAATGAGAGAGCTCAACATAGCACAGCCAAAGCAGCTCAGCATACCTCATCTCAGCACTCACAGTTCAGCCCAGGCCTTTGGAGAAACAGAAAGGAAACACCCTTGGGAAAGTTGTTGGAACCCAGAGGCCTGGAGAGAAGGCCAGCAGAGATCACCCTGTGCCTTCCCACATAAGAAACAACCTCAGTTGAAAGTAAGCTGCCTTTCCTTGGAAGAACTATACATTAAATAAATCCCCTTTTATTGAAAGCCAATCCATCTCTGATGTGTTGCATTCCAGCAGATAGCAAATTACAACACCTTCTAATGCCAAAGCATTTTTACTAGGTGAGAATGTCTTCTCAATAGCAGTACCTCCCAGGGTACAATCTTTGAACTCTGAGCCTCTCAGTCCATATTGTAATATCAATACTGCAAAGTTGCCTAAAATTGCATAAAAGAAAAATCTTACACCTACTGATCAAATAAAAAATTCAAAAACAAAAATGTGGTAACAATTAGCAACAACACTTTTACCATTTCTTCATCCTTGATGTTCTGACCTCCATTCAATTTCATTGGAAATTGAAATAGGATATCTTTTGAATTATGTCAACCAGGATGTTGTTGATTGCATTGAGGGTTTTGTTGTTATCTTATGCATATTGAGTTTGGTCACTTTGATACCTTCCTTTTACTTCTGTTTTTAGAATGGAACCAAGGAAAAAGTGGCAATTTTACCTTAAAATTATTCACCTCATCTGAATCTTACTTCATTCATTGATTTCCTTAACATATTTCTTTACTGATCTATAGAAAAATGTAATCAAAGCTTCACAGCTCAAAATATGAATTAGAGTATTATTAAAACCTAGACATAACTGGGTATATCCTGACAAAACCACAGAATACAATATTATACACATATGATGCTGGAGTCAGATTTAGGTTGTTTATAGAAAATTGTGATACAAGACTTTATAATGAAAGAAATTAAACATTCATCATGGAATACTATAATTTTCTTGATATACACCAGCAGGCTCTCATTCATTTTTCTTGAGTATGGTTGTGCTAGGTAAAACCTACCCCAGGTTTCAGTTTAGTATCATCAGTTGCTCCTTAAGTATTTCTAATGTAAATTGGACTCCTATTCTCTAAACTCCCACAATCTGTCCCTCATCTCAATCACTTTTCCTCTACCAGTTCCTTAATTCAGAGAAGCAAGCAAGGAATTCCCAAATTTTCCTTAGCTATCAATAAACCAGTTATCAGAAATCATAGTATCTTCTAACTGAATTAAAGCCAATCTTAAGCACCAATCTGAAAATATTTTAGAGACAACATAAGCTAAAAGCTTACCTACATATAACATGCCTCACCAAGACGAAAGGAAACAATATTAAATTTGATGTTAGAACATTTTATTAATAAAATCTTCTAAATCCTGAAAAGCAGTCAAAATCAAAGCCAAAAGCAATTATAGTATTGACTTGGTTTAGGATAATGAACCCATAGGAATTAAAAATAGGAAAGATTTTTGAAAACTTCTACTTTAAATGTTAATTAATACTTCAAAGTCAGTTTTGGGTATATTAATAAGGCAGATACCTTGTTTTGGAATAAAATTCTATCTATTCCCTTCTTAAACATGTACAATCTATTTGTATAATGTGAATAGCAGGAATTTTATAATAAATACAATATATTATCATTAAGCTGAAATCACTCTTTTGTCAACCCCTAAATGGAAGCAGGAGTTTCAGAACCAGGAATTTTTTTTAAAGCCCATGTGCAAAAAAAAAAAATGTAAAAGCAAATCTTTGGAATGGGAAACAACTCTTGACCAGAAAGCTTCTCAGATAATTTAATCAGTGTTGGATACTGCCTGAACTGACAAATTTAATGAGCCAGGTAATATGATTGTGCTAGAAAATTACAGACAGAAATCACCAAATCATTTTGGGAGTAGGGTTTCCAAATTAAATGCACAACCAAGAAGAGAAATGACAGGTAACATCTCTAGAGAGGGTGAAATGTTCTTCAGAAACCCCAATCATCACCACCTGACATCACTGAATTATAGCTTAATAAAATCCAGGCAGGAACCAATTGAAACACCAAACAATGTAGCTGTTCTTTATCACCTAGAACATATTATCCCACTGAAATTTTGTAAGTTTGATTTGCTGCTGAGGCTGCCCAAAAAAATTCATTGCAATAATGGAATCTTATCGTAGTATGGGAACACTGGAATGTTATTGTAAAAATCATCCAGAAAGATCCAACCACGAAAGTAATGGAACTGTTCAACTCACGAAATCCTCTGGAAGTGAAGGGGAAATTAGGGGTTGTGCAGAAGCATGTGGAAAGAAGATACTTCTTTGCCTGGAGTCAAAAATCACTTCACTACATAAACGTGAACTATGAATATTAATTAAATGTGTCTAGTATTGGTCTCAGGTTAAGTAGGACTTCACATTTCATCCAGGTGTATTTTAAATTAATGCTACAAATGTTTCAGTATGTAAAATAATTTCTATCTTCTTATATCAGTCAAAAGCAGATCCTTTTATATTACTAGAAGGAAATATTTAGGGATAATGGCCTCAGATTTATAAGAACTCATCAAAACAGTATTTAAAAAAGCAGAAATGTAAACATTGTAGATGTCTGGAAGTAGGTGTATACAGAATAAAAGGATATAAACAGTTTCAAGTTTTTAAATTACATAATAAAAACTTCATTCAAGTATGTTTGTGAGAATTCAGAGTTCTACAGAAATTAAAAGTGTCCACCTAACTCTTTTTTTTTTTAACTTTTACATGGACAAGCACTGGGAATCGAACCCAGTTCCTCTGGCATGGCAGGCAAGCATTCTTGCCTGCTGAGCCACCGTGGCCCTCCACCTAACTCTTAATATTTCACTTTCAATAGAATGCATTTTTAATTTGAAATTTTCACTTTACGTTTATACATTTGTCTTCTTCTCTGAGTTCTTTAAGTCAAAAGTTTAAGCTACATGCATTACCAGGTTAGCTTCAATTTCAAACATTAATTTATCTTCATGTGTTTCATGTAGGTGATATTCAAGAGTGTAAGTCATGATTTGATTAACAATTTATTATTTAAAAAGACTTTTCTTGGATATGCTGATCATTAGTTAAAAATGGTTATATAAAACAAAGCATGTAGGCAGTGCAGCAGTGGCTCAGTGGTAAAATTCTTGCCTGCCATTCTGGAGAATGATCATGGTTCTGCACGTGATAAAAGAAATTAATCCTTGAAAGTGGTTAAAATGGGAAATTTCAACTTGTAAATACATTACTACAACTAAAAAGCTCTTTTAAAAAAGAATGCATTTGTACAGCATGTCTCAACATTTTTCATTCTCAACTCCCCATTTTTAATTCTATATTAATTGTCTATTAAAATATTTAAAACTGAATGAAAGAGAAGTTAAACCTTAAAATATATACAGAATTTGGATTGATGAAGTATGAAGTCAGTTTTCATCTTTTTCTAAATATAATGTTGGCTCATCCAGAACAACTCAGTTATGAGAAAAGAGTAAGTAGATATTTCAGGATTTCCTTTCCACAACAAAGTGCTGGAAATGACAGCAAAAATATTTGAAAGCTAATCAATACACATCCTTGCTTTAAAAGAGTAAGGGAGGCCAAAACTGACTAAGCTCTGTGAGATACTCTGAAGAAAAAAGTTTAAATTAAATTCATTTAAAAAACTGTTTTCAAATGAGCATTCAGATTAGGGAAAGAAGAGTATGTTATGTCTTATGAGCACCACTGAATTTCTCACATGGAAAGAAAATCTCACATATCCTTGAAGGTGAATCAACTAGGCATTATACAAGTACATTTAATTTTTGAAATTCCTTACAATGTTTGAAATTCCTTATGATGTGGATTGTGTGCAGAATGGAAACAAACTGTAAAGCCAGATATGGACCTAGATTTGCAAAAGTTGCTTCTCCTCAGGAAATATATTAAAAGAAAAATAGAATATAAAAGAAAGTTATAATTGTGAATAGATTCTAATGATACAATGTCCTTCTAAAATGGGTCCTGTAGAAGGGAATAGAGAGAAGAGGAAAGAAGGAATTCTAAAGCAAACACAAGGAATAAACAAAATTAAATGACGGAAGAGGAAAAGATTTTTCAGAGCAGAAGAAATGGATCAGCATTTTTCATTGCCTGAGAAGGATGTCTGTTAATGATTTCACCCATTGTGATGTACACAAGCTGTTTCTTTATCAAGTGTTATGGTTTATTTTTTCTCTCCTATGTCTAGGGACTTGCTTTGACCAATAGAGTGCAACAGAAGTAAAGCTTTGCCATTTCTAAGTCCAGATTTATGAGGCCTGGCATGTTCTACATTCTTTTTCTTTAAGCCATAGACCACCAAATAAAAAAAGAATAGACATTAGTTGTTATGGCCATAGGATCAGAGGCATCAAGCCTGTGAGTGATCTCATGGTTTATTCTTCAGGCTCCTCTATCTGCCCCAGCCAAGAAGACATGTAGGAAAAATGAACCAGCACTGTATAAATTTGGTCATCACTTGACCCCATGTATATTGGGCAAAAACTCTCTTAGGCCACTAGCTTTTGTTATGGGTTTTATGCAAAAATAACAACATATGCCATTTAGGAAAAGTTAATATACATGTACAAATACACAGAGAAACATACCACAGTGCATTATAAATGTATTATGAGAAGAACATATCCATGACAGTATAAGGAGCAGAAGGGATGCCTTTTAAAAAAAATAGTAAAGTCCAGATACAAATTGGATTTCTTATTAGCAGTGTTGTCTGCAGCAGAAATGTTCCAACATGCTAATATTTTATGAGTAAATGACTTGGATTCTATAATAAAATACCCACTAAACATATGTTAGAAGGAGAATGAAGTCATGCAATTATCAGATAATCAAGGATCAGAAAATGTATATTTTGATTGTGGGAAAATGGCAGAAAAACCAACCACAGGATTCACAGTCCACATACCAGAATAAATATCAAACAGGGAGTAACTGTATTAAACAACTATTTTGAAACTCCAGAGTCTAGTAGAACAGTACAGAATCCCAGGAAAAGAGGGAGAAAGAGGCTAGTGAATTACGGGCCATTTGGAGCTAGTCTGCACCCCATTTGTAGGTCTCTGGCTTTGTTACAGCTGGGAAAGACTGATTTTGAAAGTGTTCGCTGGAATATTCTCAGAGATTTTCCAGAATTTGCCCTCCAGGTGAAAGCAGTTTAAGACATGAAAAAGAATGTAAGAATCTGTTGAGGTAGATAGCCTGGGGCAAAGATTTGGTTGCTTTAAACACCCTGGAGAGGGAGTTCTGTCTCATAGGAAATAGTGAAAGCAGACAACAACAGATGTTAACAAATAGAAAAAGGAATAAGCCTTTAAATTAAAATCAGAAGAACATATATAGAAAAGAATAGAAAAATATTGAGCAGTGTTTCAGGGACTTGAGTGGCAGTATGAAGCATATGTACATATGTATCATGGGTATCCTAGAAGCAAGAGGAAAGCAGTGGGGCAGAAAGAATATTTGAGGACATAATGGACATATGGCCCCAATTTTCCAACTCTTTTGAATGACAAAAATTACATGTCCAAGAAGAACAAAGCACACCAAACAGAATAAATCTTAGTAGGCCCACTCTGAGACACATAGTTATTAGAATATCAAATGCCAGAGATAAAGATAAGCTTCTGAAAGCAGCCAAAGAATAGCTATTCATCACACATAAGTGATCAATAAAAATATCTGCCAATTTCTCATCAGAGACCATGAAGTAGTTTCTGGGAGTGGTATGATATATTTAAGGTATGAACAGAGAAAAATTTCCAGCCAAAAATTCTTTATCTGCCAAAACCATCATTCAGAATTAAAGGAGAGTTTAAAATATTCACAAATTAAATGAAACCGAGAGTTGGTTAATAAGATATCTGCCCTCAAAGAATTACTAAAGGGAGTTCTGCAGGTTTAAAGGGAAAGACAGGAGAGAGTGGCTTGGAATAGTTTGAAGTAAAGATCTTCACTAAAGGTAACTGTTCCAGTTTGCAGGCTGCCAGAATGTGATATACCAGAATGGCTTTTAAATGGGGGAATTTATTAAGTTTCAAATTTACTGTTCTAAAGCCATGAAAATGTCCCAGTTAGAACAAGTCTATAAAAATGTCCAAATTAAGGCACCAACAAGAGGTTACCTTCACTCAAGAAAGGCTAATGAAGTTCAGGATTTCTTTTTCAGCTGGAAAGGCACATGGCAAACATGGCAATGTCTGCTAGCTTTCTCTCCAGGTGTCTTGTTTCATGAAGCTCCACCAATGGTGCTTTTCTTCTTCATCTCCAAAGGTCTCTGGCTGCATGGTCTCTCATGGCTCTCATGGCTGTGAAGCTTTTTTCTGAAATGTTTCTTCTATTAAAGGATTCCAGTAAATTAATCAAGACCCCCCTGGAATGGATGGAGTCACATCTCCCTCTAATCAAGGGTTAATATCTACAATTGGTGTCACATCTCCATGAAGGTAATTTAATCAAGTTTCCAACCTACAGTACTGAATAGCGATTAAAAGAAATGTCTGCCTTCACAAGATGGACCAGGAAAAGGGTAACTGTACTGTATCATCAATATATAACTCTACTCTTTTGTTTCTATGAGAGACAGAATATAATTGAACAGGAAAAAATGTCAAATTTCTTGATTATAAGCAAGCAGAATATAAAGAGGTACTGTGGGGCAAAAAAAAATAGATACACAGCAGAAACTGAGGGATATTGTAAGCAGGGATTGTCTATGCAATTAAAGCTAAATTCAATAAGATTTAAGATGAGTTATCTTTTCAAATTACTAGTTCATAAGCTTATAATAACTATAAGGACATAATTATAAATATTAAAATTGTAATTATATTTTATAATAAATGTATTATAATGAAATATAATGGAATAATTATCATTTATCATGTAATTTATGTTATTTATAATTATATATAATTATAAATTACAATAATTTTAAATATAAGGTTGTAATAATTATGAATTATAATCATTAGGTTATAATAAGATTTAAGGTAAGTTGTTATCTTTTCAGATAATTGAGTTACAGACATAGGCTGTGTTTTACCACAGTGCAATCAGAAAATATAAAAAATACACAAAAGCAAAAATGAGAAATGGATAAGAAACATAAATCACAAAAAATCACACAGAATAAGATTCTTCAATAAAGGAAAAGAGACATAAAAAATGACATACAAGAAATCAAAGGACAAAATGGCTGAAGTACTGCCTTTACTGTAATAACACTGAATACTAATGGATTAAATTCTCCACCCAAAAGGCACACATTGGCAGAATGGATATAAAAGCAAAATTCAACTATAAGTTGTTTACAAGAAACTCACCTTAGATACAAAGACTCATATAGGTTGAAAGTGAAAGTATGGAAAAAGATAGCGAATAATAACCAAACAAGAGATCAGCTAGCTAAATTAATGTTGGACAAAATAGACTTTAATAACAAAGCTATTGGAAGTGACAAAGAGGGAAACTATTTATTAATAAAGAGGTCAATCCACTAAGAAGAAATAGCAATCATTCATATTTATGCACCTAACCACAGTGTACCAAAATACGTAAGGCAAATGCAGGCAAACTGAAAGGAGAAACAGACACCTCCAAAATATTGATTACAGATTTCAATACACCATTCTCACCATTAAATATAACATCTAGACATAAGATCAATGAGGAAACAGAGAACTTGAATAATATGATAAATGAACTAGACCTAACATATATATACAGAATACTGCTTCCCCAAATAACAAGATGCAAATTCTTCTCAAGTGCACATAGATCCACTATAGACCACATGTTGGGTCACAAATCAAACTTGATAAATTTTTAAGAGATTGGAATTATAGAGTGCCTCTTCTCTGACTACAGTGAACAAACCTGGAAATAAATTATAGGCAGAGAACTGGAAAATCAATAAATATGGACTTTAAATGACATACATATAAAAAGAATGGGTCAAGAAGAAATTGCAAGGTAGATCACTAAATATCTTGAGACAGACGAAAATATGAATACTACCTATCAAAACTTATGGAATGCAACAAAGGCAGTAATGAGAGGGCAATTTATAAACCTAAATGCTTACAGTAGAAAAAGAAAGCTAATTAAAGACTTAATGACACACTTCAAGGGACAAGTAAAAGAACAGCAAACTAAACCCAAAAGGAAGCAGATAAGAAGAAATGAAAATAGGAAAACTAGCAAAACCAAAATTTGGTTCCATGAAATGACCAGTAAAATAGGCAAAACTTTAGTGCAGGCCACGGTGGCTCATCAGGCAGAGTTCTTGCCTGACATGCCAAAGACCCTGGTTGGATTCCCGGTACCTGCCCATACCAAAAAACAAACAAAAAAAAAGACAAAACTTTAGTTGGCCTTATAAAAAAAGAAAATACATGTATTACTACTGACCCCATAGAAATAAAAAGGATCATAGAAGGATACTATGAACAACTGTAAACTAGAAAATTAGGCAACCTAGATGAAATGAATAAAGTTCTAGAAACACAGTAACAACCTACACTGATTCTAGATGTAATAGAAGATCTCAACAGGTGAAATACAAGTAAGGAGATTGAATCACTCATTATAACCTTCCTCAAAAAGAGAAGCCAGGGACTAGATAGCTTCACAGGTTAATTGCACCAAACATTCCAAGAAAGGATTAATACCAATCCTGCTAAACTCTTCCATAAAATTAAACAGGAGGAACACCACCTTACTCATTCTGTGATGCCAACATCACCCTAATAACAAATCCAGATAAAGATAGTACAAGAAAAGAAAACTATAGATCAATTAGTCTTACGAATGTACATGTGAACATACCAAAGAGGATATATGCCATTTAAATCCAACTGCACAATTATAGAATTACACACCTTGATCATGTGGGATTTACCCAAGTTATACAAGGATGGTTCAATGTAGGAAAATCAATTAATGTAATACACCACATTAGTAAAATGAAGGAAAAAAATACACAGGATCAACTCAATTGATTCAGAAAGGGGAGAAGCTTTTTTAACAATCAAACAACCTTTCTTGTTAAAAACACATCAAAATAGTAATAGAAGAAAAATTCCTCAACATGATAAAGAGCATAAATGAAATAGGCACTGCTAGCATCATACTCAATGGTGAAAGTCTAGAAGCCTGTAGGATGTGGAACAAGACAAGGATGCCCACTATCACCACTGTTATTCAAAATTTTCTGCCAGTTCTAGCAAGAGCAATAAGGCAAGAAAAAGAAATAAAAGACTTCCAAAGTATAAAGGAAAAAGAAAACTTTCCATATTTGCAGATGACATGATCCTATATATACAACGTTGAACAGAACTACACAAAACCTCCTTGAGCAAATAAATAATTCAGCTAATAAAATAACTCAGCAAAGAGATGGGGAACAAGATCAACATGCACAAATAAGGAGTGTTTCTATACACTTGTAATGAGCAACCTGAAATAGAAGTCAAGAAAAAAGTTCCATTTACAATAGTAAATTAAAGAATCAAGGATATCCCAATAGTTTAACCAAGGATTTAAAGAATGTATAAATTGAAAACTCCAAGTATTTTCTCAAAGAAATCAAAAGAAGATCTAAATAAAGAAGGGTATGCTGTGCTCCTGGGTTGAAAGACTGAATATTGTCATGTTATCAATTACACTTGAAATGACTGATGGATTCAACTTAATCCCAGTCAAAATTCCAACAGCCTACTTTGCAGAAATGGAAAAGCAATCATTAAATTTATTTTGAAGTATAAGGGGTTCCAGATAACCAAAAACAATTTGAAAAAGAATGATGTTGGGGGACTCATATGTCCTGAGTATAAAAATGATTGCAACTATTTAGTGGTCAAATCAGAATGGTATTGGGGCAGTGCAACAGTGCAATGGTGGCTCAGTGGCAGAATTCTTGCCTGTCATTCCGGAGACCTGGGTTTGATTCCTGGGGTCTGCCCATGCATAACAAACAAACAAACAACAACAACAACAATAAAAAAATCAGGCACCAGAACTGATATATTGAAGAATAGAATGAAATTCAGAGTTCAGAAATAGACCCTCAAATCAATGTCCAATTGATTTTTAACATGGGGCCTGGTCCAGTCAATTGGGGAATGGTATATATATGTCAAAGAATTAAAAGTAGTTGTGCTGGTTTGAAATGATATATGTACTCTAGAAAAGCCATATTGTAATCCTAATCCCATTTTGTCAGGGCAGCTGTTTCTTCTATTCCCTATTCAGTATTGTATGTTTGAAACTGTAATTAGATCATTTCCCTGGAGATGTGATTTGATCAAGACTGGTTGTTAAACTGGATTAGGTAAAGGCATGTCCCCACCCATTTGGGAGGGTCTTGATTAGTTTCTGAAATCCTATAAAAGAGATTCGGAGAGAGCAGAGAATGCTGCATCAACATGAAACATAGAGTCCACGAGCCAGCTACCTTTGAAGATGAAGAAGGAAAAAACCTCCCAGGGAGCTTGATGAAACAGGAAGCCAGGAGAGAAAGCTAGCACTTGATGCCATGCTCACCATGTGCCCTTCCAGCGGAGAGAGAAACTGTGACTGTATTCACCATGTGCCTTCTCACTTGAGAGAGAGACCCTGAACTTCATTGGCCTTCTTGAACCAAGGTACCTTTCCCTGGATGCCTTGGATTGGACATTTCTATAGACTTGTTCTAATTGGGAAATTTTCTTGGCCTTAGAATGGTAAACTAGCAACTTATTAAATTCCCCTTTCAAAAGCCATTCCAATTCTGGTATATTGCATTCCGGCAGCTAGCAAACTAGAACAGCAGGGTCTCATGCAAATATTTGCACACAAATGTTCATAGTGGCATTGTTCACAGTTGTCAACAGATGGAAGCAAATCAAGCATTCTTCACCTGATGAATGGATAAACAAAATGTGGTATATACATAGAATGGAATATAACTCAGGAACAAAAAGATAAATATTGTCATGCCTCAAACATATAGGCTAACTATATAATAAAAATTTCCTAAACTAAAGTGGAGAGCATGGGTTAGCAGGTTGGGGCTTCTAAAGGGTCTGTCATGGTTAGGTTCATATGTCAACTTGGCCAGGTGGTGATGCCCATTTGTCTCGTTGGGCAAGTGCTGGCCTGTCTGTTGCTATGAAGACATTTCATAGAAATAGATCATGATCACATCAGCTGCATCCACAGCTAATCCCATTTGTAATCAGCTAAAGAGAGTATCTTCTTCAATGAGTGATGCTTAATCTAATCACTGGAAACCTTTTAAGAAGGATTCAGAAGAGACAGGCTCTCCTCCTGCTTTGGCTGGCAAGCCTCTCCTGTGGAGTTCATCCAGACCCTCCATTGGAGTCATAAGCTTCATAACATGCCCTTTGGATTTTGTACTCTGCATTCCCATCATTACCTGGGACACTTTTATAAATTTTATGTTTGTGGTTATTTCCTGTTGATTCTGTCTCTCTAGAGAACCCTAACTAATACAGCTTGGTAACAGGAGTGATTCTTAAGAAACGGAATCTTAAAAATGGGTTTTTACAATTGATTTTCTACTCTGTCTGGACTCAAAGGCACTAAGGACTCTGATTCCCATAATCAGAATAATAGTGCCAATCCATAGGGTGAGTTGACAAAAGAGATAGTGAAAATATTACCATTTGATTCTTCCAATGCTTCACTTGGGGGATAGTGTTTTGACACCTTTATGGAGTTTTGTGGATATAGGAAGTATAGAGATGTTGGCTGGTCATTGTTAGATACACTGTATTTATTAATGAGTGAAAGGAATGGGCTTAAGACTACAAATGAGAAGCTTAAGCACTGTCTGACAGATGTAAACGTTCCTATGAGTGTTCTGAAGGAAAATCTTATTTCCTGTAGCCATAGACATGAGATCTCTGAAAATCAGACTCAGAATCTTATTGTTAAAGTAGAAACTTTACAACATAAACTGAAGTCTTAGTCTTGCATGGTGTCTGCTGTTAAAGTGAGGGCATTGACTGGAAAGGAGTGGGGCCCTGAAAAATGTGATGGCAACACGTGGATTGATAATGACATCAGTGGAGAGGTTGAAACCCGAGGTCATGCTGAGTCTTCTCTACATAACCCTGTAATAATTTGCACTGAGGACATAGCCACCTCCACCTCCAGCCTGCCCTGATGAGTTGGCCACCCAACCTCCACCTGAAGGGATTAGCCCTAGAGTGATTAATCTTGTTTCACTAGATGAAAGTGCAAATGAATGCCCTGAAGCAAATGGCTTGGAAGATACTTCTAATTCCTTTCATGACCCACCCCCACCACCCCTCATTTCTTCCAGACCTATAACTAGACTAAACTCCCAACAGCCCCAAAAGGTGAGGTACAAAGTATCACCCATGAGGGGGTATGTTATACTCCAAAAGAACTGTGTGAGTTTTCCAATGTATATAGACAGAAATCAGGGGAATATGTGTGGTAATGGATTTTAAGGGTGTTGGATAAAAGTGGGAGAAATATAAAACTGGATCAGGCTGAAATTATTGAAATGGGCCCACTAAACAAGATTCTGCATTCAGTGTTATAGATTGAGGGGTTAGAAAAGGTATTAACAGTTTGTTTGTATGGTTGGCTGAAAAATGGGTCAAAAGGTGGCTAACATTACCTGAGCTTAAAATGCCGGAACTGCCCTGGCATAAAGTAGATGAGGGGATCCAGAGGCTTAGAGAGATTGGAATATTAGAATGGATTTATCATGCAAAGCATGCTCTTACAACCTATGAATTTCTTACCAAAACCTTAAGAAATAAATTTGTGAGACTAGCGCCATCATCCCTGAAGAACTCTGTAGTCGCCCTTCTCTGTAGATCAGATACAACTGTGAGAACTGCTGTCACTGAGCTGGAATCCTTAAACATAATGGGGATTTGGGGATCCCGAATTGGCAAAAACCAGTTGGCAGCACTTAATCACCAAAGATAAGGTGGATGTGGCTATCATAATAGACAGCAGACTCAAAGCAGGAGTCAAAACAGTCTGACTTACAGAGACTTTTGGCATTGGCTAGTAAATCATGGGGTACCTAGAAGTATAATAGATGGGCATCTACTAAATTCTTGTTTGAGATGTATAAAAAAAGGTGTTCTAGGTCAAGTGAACAGAAGTCTAACTTGAATTACAAAAACAAAGAGTCACAGCCCCTAGATCAATTTCCAGACTTGAGACAGTTTGCAGATCCAGAGCCCCTTGAATTAGGGGGAGGCCAGGTCCCTTTGGGGGAGGACACTGTTACACTGCCCCAAATTTATACTGTTAATCTTCCTCCAAACCTTTCCCCAAGAAGATTGATGGCCTTTTACCAGAGTGTGCATTGTGGAAAAGGAAATGATCAGATGTTTAGGGAATTATTAGACACTGGTTCAGAAGTGACATTAATTCCAGGGGACTCACAATGTCACTCTGGCCCACCAGTCAGAGTGGGGGCTTACGAAGGTCAGGTGATCAATGGAATTTTAGCTCAGGTCTGTCTCACAGTGTGTCCAGTGGGCCCCCAGACCCATTCTGTAGTTATTTCCCCAGTTCCAGAATACAAAATTGGAATAGACATACTGAGCTACTGGCAGAATCCCCACGTTGGCTCTCTAACTCATACACTGAGGGCTAATTATGGTAGGAAAGGCCAAGTGGAAGCCACTAAAACTGCCCCTACCTAGCAAAATAGTAAACCAGAAGCAATACTGGATTCCTGGAGGAATTGCAGAGGTTACTGCTACTCTTAAGGGCTTGAAGGATGCAGGGGTGGTGATTCCCACCACATCCCCATTCAACTTTCCTATTTGGCCTGTGCAGAAAACACATGGGTCTTGGAGGATGACAGTGGATTATTGTAAGCCCAACCAGGTGGTAACTTCAATTGCAGCTGCTGTTCCAGATGTGGTATCATTGCTTGAGCAAATCAGTACATCCCTGGTACCTAGAATGATGCTGCTATTGATCTGGCAAATGATTTTTTCTCAATAGCTGTTAGTAAGGACCACCAGAAACAGTTTTCTTTCAGCTGGCAAGGTCAACAATATACTTTCACTGTCCTACCTCATGGGTATATCAACTCTCCAACCCTATCATAATCTTGTCCACAAGGACGTTGATCATTTCTCCCTCCCACAATACATCACATTGGTCCATTCAATTGATGATATGTTGATTAGACCTAGTGAGCAATAAGTAAAACTACTCTAGGCTTACTGGTAAAACATTTGTGTGTCAGCGGATGGGAGATAAATCCAACAAAAATACAGGGGCCTTCCACTTCAGTGAAATTTCTAGGTGTCCAGTGGTGTGGGGCACCCTTCTAAGGTGAAGGACAAGTTCCTGCATCTGGCCCCTCCTATGACCAAAAAAAAAGGCACAACACCTAATTGGTCTCCTTGGATTTGGGGGACAACATATTCTTCATTTGGGTGTACTGCTCTGGCCCATTTATCGAGTGACCCGAAAAGCTGCTAATTTTAAGTGGGGACCTGAACAAGAGGAGATTCTGTGACAGGTCTAGATTGCTGTGCAAGCTGCTCTTCCACTGGGACCATATGATCCATGAGGTCCAATGGTTCTGGAAGTGTCCATGGCAAATAGAGATACTGTCTGGAGCCTTTGGCAGTCTGCTATAGGAAAATCACAATGCAGACCCTTAGGATTTTGGAGCAAAGCCTTACCATCTGCTGCAGATAAATGTTCTCCTTTTGAGAAACATCTTTTGGCCAGCTACTGGGCTTTAGAAGAGACTGAATGCTTAACATGGGAAACCAAGTTACCATGAGACTTGAGTTGCCTATCCTGAGCTGGGTGTTGTGTGACCCACCAAGCCATAAAGTTGGGCTTGAGCAGCAACAGTCCATCATGAAGTGGGAATGGTATATAAGAGATAGGGCCAAGGTGGGCCATGGTGGCTTAGCAGGCAAGGATGCTTGCCTGCTATGCCAGAGGACCTGGGTTAGATTCCCAGTGCCTGCCCATGTAAAAAAAAAAAAGACAAGAGATAGGGCCAGAGCACGTCCTGAAAGCACAAGTAAGTTACATGAGGAAGTGTCCCAAATGCCCATAGTCTCCACTCATTTCACATTACCTTCTCTTTCCCAAACCAGAGCTGTGGCCTCTTAGGGAGTTTCTTACAGTGAATTGGCTGAGGAAGAGAAAACTCAGACCTGGTTTACAGATGATTTGGCACGATATGCAGGTACCACACAAAAGTGAACAGCTGCAGCACTCTAACCCCTTTCTGAAGTGTCCTTGAAGG
>PVIY010014020.1:0-57574 GCA_004026745.1 Myrmecophaga tridactyla | reverse complement strand
TTTTAATTAATAAAAAGTTTAAAAAAAAAAAAAAAAAGAGTGGATGGTGAATTTTGCCTCTTGCTAAAATGAAGTTAATTCATATTGAGAGAGCAGATCAGGACCCAGGGAAGGAAATGTACAATACACCACCTACTTCCTCAAAGTAGTGAATATAAGACCCCTCTGCCTTTGCATACTTCCCCTGTCTGGCAGGCCACCAGGTACACTCTCAGGTTGTCCTCTGCATAAGGACACCCAGCAGAGGGATGAGTGGAGGCTGAAGTTCAGTCCATGCCCTGCTTACGAAGCTATAGGCTCTGCTTACAAAGTTATGAGTCCATTCCAAACAAGGGGTGGCTAGAACTATTTAGCCCAAAGGAACTCTATATGCTAGTGGTTCTTATTGACTAGAAGAATACCTTTTTTCCCCCTTTGCTTAATTCCCAGGGTCCCCTCAAGAATAATCTAAAAGAACACTTTGTGACTCACTTTGGGTAGGTGCTCTTCCTCTGAACTCCCACAATTCTCCTGAGCTTGTCTCCTTTGTTGTACTCACGCAGCTCTATAATTACCCATTAACTTAGCTCTCCTATTAAACTGTGAACGACTTAAGAGCAGAGATTTATTTTAAATCAACTTTATTGAGATATAAGTTACATACAATAAAAACACACACCCATTTTTACTATACATTCTGATGAATTTGGGCACTTATCCACCCAAGTGACCCCTATCATAATCAAGATAGAGAACAGAGCTCTCCAACATTCTGAGATGATGGAATTGTTCTGTATCTACCCTGTCCAACACGTTAGCGAGTAGCCACTAGCCAGTAGAACTCCTGAAATGTGGCTATACAATGGAGGAACTGAATGTTTTTAATGTTATTTTAATTAATTGAAATTTAAATAACCATGAAGCCAATGGCTACTGTATTTGCATAAGAATAAAATATTTCTATCACCCCCAAAAGTTCCCTTGTGTTCAGTCTCAATCTACCTGCCCACCTCAGGAAACCACTGATCTTCTGTCATTAAAGATTTGTCTTTTCTAGAATTTCATATAAATGGAGTCATACAATATGTACTCTTTTGCATCCAGTTTCTTTTGAGAGCAGGGATTTTAATTTTGTGTTCTAGGATCTATTATAGTTTGTGGCAGATAGTAGGTGTTTAATGAATATTGGTAAAAAGATGAATTAATAAATCTTAATCAAAATTAATGATCCTACTACAAACTACCCTTTTTGTCCATCTCACAGAATGCAAGAAAGAAAAAGTTTCTCATAGAGAATATTAAATCCACTAGAGGTACTGATAAAAAAACTGAGGTCCAGATGGGTGCAGTGGCATGCCCAGTTCACTCTGAATTTATAACACAGGATTAGAACCTGAATGGGCAGACTCCCAGGCCTGTACTCTCCTCACATCATGGTACCCACTTCCCACCTATTTCCCATATGTAAACAAAGCAACTCTTGTGGCTCCCCTATGGGACCACAAGAATGTCTCAAGATGCCATGTTGCCTATTTCAGCCTCTTTGTGGATGCCACTGAAAACACCAGTAATATCAGCAATTCAACTTAGAAAAGTATCTCATTTCATTTCAGATAACCCCCAAACCTAGGAGTGGCCTTATTTCAATACTGGACTGTGGAATGGTTTTCTACTCAGAAAACAAGACATCTAGGACCTGATTTATTTCTCTAGCCATTAGAGAAGATTATCACTGTATATTTTGGAAAGTTTTGAAAACTTCTTAAATAAATCAGAGAGGGGAAGGGAATTCTCATTCATTGTAGATCTTTTATGTGCTTCATATTTGTGATTTCATTTAACCTCACTCCGACCCTAGGTTGTTAGCACCTAGGGTGGTGACATTAGGACTAAGAAACATCTCTTAACTTGCCTGAGGTCCTACGGTGCTAGTAGGGTACAAGCTGCACGGGAACTCATATCTCTCTGCTTTCAAAGCTGAAGCTCTTTGCACTGCAATCTATTGCATTTTGAAACCCAGAAGAAAAAAAGAGAGATTTTTGGTTGATTCTCCAGTTTTCACCCTTTAATTTAGATAATAGCTAAGTAATCTATGTTGTTGGATGTCAATTGCTGATCTACCCTTTAGTCTATGTTTTTTGGTGTATTTCTACCTCTTGCTTGATATACCTGACTGATAAAATAACCTTTAAGTTAATAGCTTAGTGATCTCCGTCTTTTAATACAAAAAGTTGAAGTTCAGATTATATGTAAATGTAGTAAATTCTTTACGCCAGTATTTGCAGTTCTCTTTGACTGAAGGAAACTCAAAATGTCACTTTTGCCAGATTCTGACCCTAGCCTCCAAATTTAAAGACTTTTTCATTTCAGACAATTCCTTTGGAGATTAATGACCCATTCCGTAGCTACACAATTTGCTTAAATACTCCAAAATTATTTCAATAGACAGTTCTTAATGTTTTCATCCTTGTCTGGAACAATCTCATCTCTTGCCAAAATAACTTCTTCAAATGAGAATTGGATAATCTCCTACCCATGGTGACTAAAGATAACAATGGCTTATTTTTAAATGTTTGAGAGAAATTAAAAAGCTGAGATGTAGCCTATTGGTTTTGCAAGCTATGAAAATAAAGGTAGGGAGGGGAGGGCAGAAAAAGCATCTAAATAAGACTACATTTGCTTCCAACCCAGTCAGTACACGCCGCAATGTTTGAGGATATGTGATTCCAGTCCGTGGGTGAGACCTCTCTGCACTGAAGGAATGAGCTTCATCAGCACCATCCCACTGAAGGAAATTTTGTGCTGTATGTTCCTAGGGTCACTCAAAAACATTCCTACTTACAAGTGACTTGGTGCTTCCCAAAATAACAGTCTATTTGGTTTTCGAATTAAGCTTGTACTAATTCAAAGCCTATGAACTGCAATATACTTATAAGCCTTTAGCATATTTACCAGTGTGAACACTGTAAATCAACTAATTCACTCATTCACTGACATTTTTTAACAGTTCTTGGTACCAGTGCATGAGCTAGCCCATGGGAATGCATAGATGAAGACAGTCGGACCCTCAAATCTAATAGACAATCTGATAGAGTATCATCATCATCAGAAAATGTTTATTGAGCACCTACTTAAAATAGGGCCCTGAGGGTAAGAAGAAGAAGAAACATAGAACAGTCACTTCCTTGAAGGATAAGGCAGCAGCTGCTCACTCTGTCAGATAATCTGATAGAGTAAAGGTTACTATCATCAATGAGGATTAAATGATTAATCTATTACAGTCACCATGTGAGGGTCTTTCAGAAATAATATAAATGAATCCTCACAACAGCCCTGTCATTTCCCCCCTATTTTTATTGAGGAGGAAACTGAGATTCAGAGATCTTGAATTGGTCAAAGGCCACAAAATTATCAACATGGCTGTCCTCAAGAATCTTCCAAGCAAGTAGGGAAATCAGGATATCTACAAGGGCAGCTAGGTGCGTATAAATTCATTCATTCTGAATACTTCCTTGGTGCTAAATGCTTGGTGTAGACAGTCACCACGGAGGAGTTCAAACAGTAATGAAAGATGGTGACAATAAAGATTTGAAATATGAACTGAGCTTTAAAGAAGACAATATGAGCATGGAGAGGAGTGATGGCATTTTAAAGTGAGAAAGGGGAGACCCATAACAAAGAACAAAGGTAAGAGTGGACACAGTCTGCATAGGGACCATTGGGCAATAAAGCTTGGCTCATACTGTATTCATATAGTGGGATACATGGAAGAGAATTGGACCAAGTGAGTAGGACCCAAATCACAGACAGCTTTGACAGCAAAGGTGAAACTGACTTTTTCTCAATACTGAAATACTTTCTCAGTAGTACCAAAATGGTACCAGTGTAGTGTGATATGTATATATATATATATATTTTTAATTTTGCCTTCATATTTCTTTTTCTTTTTAACATTTTTAACAGCTTTACTGAAGTATAAGTGACATACAGTAAACATTTAATATGCATAATTTGATGAGTTTTAGACTATGTGTACACACATAAGATCATCACTACAATTATGATAATGAATGCATTCAACACCCCCAAAGGACTCCTCTTGTCCCTTTGTAATATTTCCCTCTAATCCCTCCCTACCCCTCTTAGCAGGCACTACTGATCTGCTTGCTGTCACTATAATTGAGTTTACATTTTCTAGAACTTCATATAAATGGAATCATACCATATATATATATTTTTTGGTCCAGCTTTTTCACTCAATTATTTTGAGATAACTGTATATTGTTGCATGTGTCAATAGTTTTTTCATTTTTATAGCTGGGTAATATTCCATTGTATAGATACACTAAAATTACTTTATTCACCTGATAAATACTAGGGTTGCTTCAGTTTGGGACTATTACAAATATGGCTGCTATAAACATTCATGAACAAGTCTTGGTACGGACATATACATTCATTTTTCTTGGCTAAATATCTAGAGGTGGGAAGACTAGAATACACTGTAGATGTATATCTAACTTTTTAAGTAACTGAAAAACTGATTTCCAAACTAGTTGCATCATTTTACCAGTAGTGTATAAGAGTTCCAGTTGCTCTACATCCTTACCAATTCTTGAGATGATGAGTCTTTTTAATTTCAGTCATTCTGCTGGGTGTGGGATCTCATAGTGATCTTAATTTATAATTCCTTAATTACTTAATGGTTTTGAGCATCTTTTTATGTATTTACTTGCTATATCCATATTGTCTTTGGTGAAATGGCTGTTCAAATTCTGTGCGCATTTTTAAACAACCCAGTTAAAATGTCTTCTTGCTAAGGCTTTAGAGTACTTTAACTTCTAGATACAAGACTTTTATTGGATGTAAAAGTTATGTAAATATTTTCTCCCAGTCTGTGGCTTGCCTCTTCATTTTTGTAATAGTGTATGTTGAGAAGAAAACATTTTAAATTTGATGAAGTACGATTTTTTAATTTTTCCTTCATAGTTTATACTTGTGTCATATTTAAAAAATATTTGCAAAACTCAAGGTAACTAAGTCTTCCTCCTGTTATCTTCTAGAATTTTATAATTTAGCTTAGATTTAAGCCTATGATCCATTCCATGCTAATTTTTTATATAGTGTGAGGTAAGACTTTTTTTTTCTTTTTTGCATATGGGTATCCAAATTTTCCAACACCATTTATTGAAAAAATTATCCTTTATCCATTGAAACACCTTGGGAAACTTGTTGAAAATAATTGATCATATATGTGTGGATCTATTTCAGGACTCTATTCTATTCCATTGATCAATGTCTATCTTTATGCCATTATCACAGTGTCTTATTGTAGCTCTACAGTAAGTCTTAAAATCAGGAAGTTTAAGTCCTCCAAATTTATTATTCTTTTTCAAAGTTATTTTAACTATTCTAGGTCCTTTGTATTTCCATATAAATTTTAGAGTCGGCTGGCCAATTTCTAAAAAAGATGATGAAATTTTTATTGGGATTGTACTGAATCTATTGATCAATTTGGATAGAATTGACATCATAACAATATGGGGTCTTCCAATTCATAAACCTATCTCTCCATTTAGATGACTTTTAATCTGTCTCGGTAATGTTTTGTAATTTTCAGAATGCATATCTTGCACATCTATTGTGCAAGGTACCCCTTAGTATTTCATATTTTCTGCTATTGTAAATGATATTTTAAAAGTTTCAGTTTCTGATTGCTGTTTGCTAGTATATACAAATACAATCCATTTTTGTATATTGACCTTCTGTCTTGCAACTTTGCTAAATCATTAGTTCTAGCAGCTTTTTTGTAGATTCCTTAGGTTTTTTTTTTTTCACGTGGGCAGACACCAGGAACCGAACCCGGGTCTCTGGCATGGCAGGCGAGAAATCTGCCTGCTGAGCCACCGTGGCCTGCCCAGATTCCTTAGTATTTTTTACATAGACAATTATTTTGTCTGTGAATAAAGATGGTTTTATTTCCTGCTTTCCAATCTGAATGACTTTCTTTTCCTTGGCCTTAATGAACTTGCTGGAACCTCCAGTACAATGTTGAATAAATGTGGTAAGAGAAGGCATCCTTCCCTCTTAGGGGAAGGGGAAGGAATTCATTCTTCTTGAAAATGATGTGCTAGGTATATTTTTCATAAGTGCCCTTTATCAGGTTAAGATAATTTCCTTCTGTTTCTTGCTTATTGAGAGTTTTTAAAACATGAATGACTATTTTAATTATATTAAATGCTTTTTCTGCATCTTTTGAGATGATCATTATGCTATCTTTGTTTTTCAATCTGTATGAATTACATTTATTGATTTTCAAATGTTATGCAAACTTGTATTTTTGAGATAAACCCAGCTGGTCACTGTGTTAGTTAGATTCAGTTGTCAACTTGGCCAGGTGAGCATACCTAGTCTTGTTGCTGCGGACATAAGCCAATGGTACGTGAACCTCATCTGTTGCTAATTACGTCTGCAGTCAGCTAGGAGGCTTGTCTGCTGCAATGAGTGACGTTTGACTTAATTGGCTGGTGCTTAAATGAGAGAGCGCAAGGTAGCACAGCCTAAGCAGCTCAGCATTCCTCATCTCAGCACTCGCAGCTCAGCCCAGGCCTTTGGAGATGCAGAAAGAAGTCACCCTGGGGAAAGTTGTTGGAACCCAGGGGCCTGGAGAGAAGGCCAGCAGAAACCATCCTGTGCCTTCCCACGTAAGAAAGAACCTCAGTGGAAAGTTAGCTGCCTTTCCTCTGAAGAACTAACAAAATAAGTCCCCTTTTATTAAAAGCCAATCTGTCTCTGGTTTGTTGCATTCCGGCAGCTAGCAAACTAGAACAGTCACAATGCACTATCTTTTTAATATACTGTATTTTATTTACTAAAATTTTCTTAGAAATATCTGTGCCTATGTTCATGAGGGATATTGGTCTGTAGCTTTCTTGTGATGTGTTTGGTTTGGTATCAAGGTAATGCTCATTCATAGAACAAACTGGAAAAGGTTCCCACTTCTTCTATTCTTTTCAATTTTCCTAGAAGAGTTTGTATAGAATAATATAGAATTATTATTTCATTGGTAATGGTTGGTAAAATTCACTAGTAAAGCCATCTGGACCTGGAATTTTCTTTGTGAGAAGGTTTTAAATTACAAATTCAGTTTCTGAAATAGATAGAGGGCAATTTCGGTTATCTAGCTCTTCTGGCGTGAACATTGGTAGTTTGTGTCTTTTAAGGAATTTGTACATTTCACCCTAGTTATTAATTTTATTAGCACAAAGATATTCAGTGCTTCCTTATTATCCTTTTAATGTCTGTAAGATCTGTAGTAATTCTATCATTTTCATTTCTGATATTGTTTTTGTGTCTTCTCTCTTTTTGGTTATTTTCCTCATCAGTCTGGTTTGAGGCTTATCAATTTGTTGATTTTTCCAAAGAACCAGCTTTTGGTTGCACTGATTTTCTATATTGCTGTTCTGTATTCTATTTTTATTTATTTATTATCTTATCTTTATTATTTCCTATTTTCTGCTAACAGTGGATTTACTTTGCACTTCTTTTTCTAGTTTATTAAGATAGAAACTTAGGTCATTGATTTGTAATCTTTCCTTTTTCTAATATAAACATTTAGTTCTCTAAATTTCTAAGTACTGCTCTAGCTGCCTCCCACACATTTGAAGTGTATTCTCTTTCATTTAGTTCAAAATATTTTTTAATTTCCTTATTCTTTGACCTTTCCCTTCTTTGACCCATGGGTTATTTAGAAGTATGTTATTTAGCTTTCAAATATTTTGGGTATTTTCAGATATATCTCTGTTGTTAATTTCTAATATAATTCTGTTATGGACAGATAGTATAATTTTTATGATTTGAATATTTTTTAATTTGTTGAGGCTTGTTTTATGACCCAGTATATGGTCTTCCTTGGTAAATGTTTCTTGTGCCCTTGAGAAGAGTATATGCCTTGCTATGGTGAGATAGAATGTTCTATAAATTTCAATCAGATATTGTTGAAGAGTTGTTCAAGTGTTCTACAACCTTACTGTTTTTCTTACTGCTTATCCTATTGGTTTTTGAGGAAGGAGTTACAATATCCAATTATAATTGTGGTTTTGATTATTTCTCTTTTCAGTGCTGTCAGTTTTTGCTTCAGGTATTGTGAAGTTCTGTTATAAGGTGGATAAACATTTAGGATTGCTATTTCCCATTGATAAATTTATTCTTTTACCATTACAAAATAAAATGTAGTGGATTATTTTGTTTATTTTTTCCCTGAGTCCGTACCCAGGGAGAAATTGTTTCTTTCCAAACTTTTCTGCATGTTTTTTCATTATAGTTGAAATCACGTTGCATCCACATACACAAAATTTAATTATATCATATTAATTTTTTTGCTATGAAATGCTACTTATATATTAAATTGTAAATTCATATATATAGCTATTGTTTTTAAAAATAATAGAATGAAAACCTTTGTATCCTCCACACCATTTAAAAAAATATTATCAATACTTTTGAAGTATACTTCCAAAGCTATCTTTAATTTTATATTAATCATTCCCTTATTTTTCTTTACAGTTTTCCCACACATGTATTTCTAAACAAAATATCACTCCATTTCCCATTTTTACCCTTAAAAAAGGCTGTTATATATAGTCTCTGATTTGCTGTTTTGGCTCAATATTATAGTTTTGAAATTCATCCATACTGATGTATAGAGCTGTAATACATTCATTTTCCATTAGCATATAAAATTCTGTCCTATATATATGGATAGATCATCGGTTATCCATTCTTCTTCTTCTGACAGACATTTGGAGTGTTTCCAGTTACTTTGCTATAACAAATTATGCTACAGTAAAAAATTTGAATTGTGACTGCTGGTGTACATGCATAAGAATTTCTCTAGACTATATACCAGAAATGGAACCACGAGCACATCTTCAAAACCCTCATATTTTCCTTCACTTAACTTTGATTCTGTTTTTAATAATTCTTCCTAATCCTGTTTAAAGACTGTATGTTATCCCAATAAGTGTATGCACTAAACCACACCCTTATGGTTGGCCATTTAAGGTTTGTTTCCTTTTCTTTTTTAACTTTATATTTAACTATGGAAAATATATTTTTGCACAGAAATCTCTGCTTTTTAGGTCATTTTCTCATGAGGGATTCCCCAGGAGTGAATTTTTAAAATCAAGGCTGTACTAATTAATACTTGCAGGAGGGTTTTTATTGCTGAAATATGCAAACTAATTCCCATCAAAGTAGTTTTAAATTCTTTGGGATTATTGATACTTTTGAGAATATGATTAAAGGTATGGATCTTCTCTCCAGAGGAAAAACACCCCATTTATTCATAAACAAAACAGCATCTGATTTGAAGGGTTTCTCAGATTCTCTAAAGCCTATACATTGAACCTTCTCACAAATAAGAAATATTGTCCTACCCACTGAATATAATATTTCGTACAATATTATTACCAAATAAGTTCACATACCAACTCTTATATCCATCAAGTACCTTTTCATTTAAATTGCCATTTACTAATCACCCGCAATATGCCAGCCCTAAGCCAGATCCTTGTAACAGAAGAATAAACATTCCTGCTTCAATGAATACAGAGCCTACTTGGGAAGACATAAATTAACATGTACAAATACAAAATATATGCAGCAAGAGAGGTATATTCATTAGGCAAAATAGAGGTGCAAATCAGGGATTGATCAACTTTTCTTCACCAGTGGGCTGCAAAGAAATAAATACAAATTCTCAAAGAGTGTGAATAGAGGAAAACAGCACTAGCAAAGGGAGAAAGACATTATATACCTGGCATATGTAGGAAATTTTACATGAGTTTAATGGGGCTGTATTAGAATGGGAGTAGTCATGGGGAAAAGATGAGAGATTTTTATTTGGCACGGAAATTTTAAAAGCAATGTAACATATATGACTTTAGCAGTTGGTCTAACAACAGAAAGGAAATCACAAAGATTTCCTCCCAAACATTTCTTTATTACCCAAATCTACTCTTGTTACACATAAAGAAAACATTTTGCCTGCTTTTCCTGAAACTCTCTGATGCACAGTATTCAACATACAAGCTTTAAAACCTACTTATTAATACAAGCAAGCAATACATTTTAAATGAAACATTGTCTAAATACTTTCAGTTTGTAAGTAGAAATATTAGAAAGTCTATACAAAAATTAGTACCATAATTTCTTCATAAATTCCCTTAACAACAAGCTTATATAACTATGATTTTATGATTTTAACATCACTTAGAAAGTTGCTTTTCAGCCTGGCAGTTAACATTCCTAGCATTATCAAAGTCATGAAAAACAGATTTTGTTCTTTCTAACTTAGATTAATTTTTAAAATTTAACTAAGCATAACTGGTACTTAGAAGGTACTGCTATAATATAGATTTAATTATAATGAAAGGTGGAATTTTTCTTAAACATATGCATTTTATAATCCTGTGCAAAATGAATATAACCAATTTTGACAATGCAATCTAATAAACATCTTTCCTTGATCAACTTTAATCAAAAGTATAAATACAGTAATATAAAAGTGATTTTTTTTACAATATTTCAAGTTTAATTGTAATTAAAAGTGATGCTTTTGACAATATATAAAGTGTGAGTTTACATATATATATATTTACTTTCTTCTTAAATTTAATTTGCTTAGATTTTCTGCAAGCTTAATCTGGTTCCTTAAAATAATACTTAATTCATACACATCATAGAAACACATGATATAAATATATAAGGTGTGATAATAAAGTAGCAAAACGTGTTTTCTTATGTGACTAGAAAATAAAGGGAGGCTTTTAAAGTTTAAATATCAGCAAACTGAAATTTAACGATCCAATTTCAAGTTTATAAAGAGTTCAGCTCAAAAAAAAAAATGCCTGACATTTTTTTCTTCTCTTTCAAAGTAATCCTTGGATCTCTAGATGGCATCCCAATAAACACCATTTAGCTTTTCAAAATAGAGGATCTTAAAGAGTACCTTAAAAAAAAAAAGTATTCATTTGGGCTTACCTAATAAACACACAGAACATAGTTTCCTCCAGATTTCTACTAAAAAAAAGAAATTCTTTACATATATGAAAAAGAAATCCAAAGGAAGCAAGTTTTCTTCATAAAATATTCATGTAAAAAATATTCATGGAAATTCCAATTGATCTCAGGGGGGACAGACAAAAAGCATAAACAAGAATATATATTTTTTAAGAGGGGAAAGTTATTTTCCCCCCAACTCGAAAGCATGGTCAATAATTAAGGGTTCAAATATTTTCATGAAGTGGGTTTAAAATAAATGATCCTTGACATATATTAAAATAATTCTAATAAACTTGACCATATAAAAAAGTAAGACAACAAATCTACAATAGGTACAAATTATACACATTTATTTTTTTAATAATTTTAAATAACACTCTTTGTATAAATTCTTTCATATATTCAAATCACACACAAATTTAGAAATGCATCATGAAGCCTAGTACAGCATATGTATGAGATGTTTTTTAAAATTTGTGTTAGATTTTTCTGTGACATAAATACAAGTTTAATGTTTCAGAAACATTCCCAATTGCTTGGACTGAAATTTAAAGTATTACAGAGTACTTGTGCCTAGCATTAAAATTTGACTTTAAATAATTTAACTTTTGGACTCACTCAGATATGAAGCCCTCGGCTCTCATTCTAGTGCTGCTGTCACAGTTATTGCATACATGTAAATAAAAGTAAGAAAGATTCCCAATTGATTTTGAAAAAGCATCTTTCAACCACTGTCATTTTAATGATCTATAACCTTTAGTCCATTTGACATTATTTGACTTCTTCATATGAGTCAGTATATTTTTTCTGCTATTCCTTCTCATGTTATTGGCTCAGGATTAAAGAGAAAACTTGTGTTAACCTTCCATTTCTCTCCTGCACGAACAGAACTCATTTTAGCTCCCAAACTCCCTACTGTCAAGATCATAATACACTAAAGTTTCCTCGTGGATGAGGCTAGAAATGTGTTCCTTGCTCTAACAAGCTATTCTGAGTTGCTTTTTACTTCTCTGAATAGAGAAATCAGAGCTTTTCTTGAGATGTATAAATTCAACTCCTACCCATATACTCCAAAATACATGAGCTAGGGGATGCTCATTGTAAGTCATGGTATGTTCACTATGTGTCCTACAAAAAGGCCGTTTTCTATCTGTACCAGACCAGTGCAAATGATCTAATAATACAGTTCCAATTGAAGCTGCCAAGAGGAAGTACTGTTACTTTAGCTCTCTACTTCCAAAACCAAGAGAAGGGCTAAATGTTCTGAAGGCACTCAGCTGACCTAAATGAACTAGTAGGTCAGTGAGTATTGTTTTAATGGTTAATTTTCCTGGAAATATTCAGGCTAGAGGGTCAACATATAATTTGAGTCTTCTACAAAACCTGTCCAAAAAATCTCTCTCCTCCCATTTCTTGTCTTCTCTGTGTTTCCTTTCTTAAAATCCAGATATCCCTGGGAAGAGAAACAAATTAGACGATAGGACCTTAGTATACATGAGGTTTCATTTTTATTATCTTTTTTTCTTTATAACTGAAGGAACTCCATTTAAAGAGAGCTCTGGTAGCTGGAGGATGGAGAGAGGAAGGGGAAAGTAAGGGAGAACAGAGACATTTAACAATATTACCTAGGGTATCTATCAGAAATACAGAGGGGCTTCCTAAAATAAATTAATAAAGATAAATGCATTGCCTTATAGTCTGTATCTGTCATTTATCAAAAAGATTCCTATCAGTCATACCTTATTTAAAAATAAACACATTTCTAAACCTTAGACAAAAATTCTTCCCATGTCAAGCTCTCTAACGGACTGATGGATCCTGTTGTGAGACACCGTGATTTTGTGGGCCTCATGACTTTAGGGGGATGAATATTGTGTAAAGCATTTCACACTAATGTCCTAGTCTGATTTCAGTGGTAGATCACTTCATGATTGACTTGAATTTTAAAGCAAAACTACTTCCATAGCAAAAATAGCTGGGGACACTAAAGAATGTTAAAAAAAATTTAAGACCTTTTTTTTTCCATTGAGAAAAATTAAGAACATGATCAAGGAACTGTTAACAATAATTAAAAGTAAACATACTTTGTGTTTTATTTTTTGCAATATCATTTAACATCTATTTCAATGAATCTCTACATGGCCAAAATCCAGATTATGTGGCTTTGGCTTTAGACTCCAACAAACATCCTTTTTTTTGATGAATTTTTGGTTTTTCAAACATATATTTTTCACCATTCCAATTCCTGACTTCGGCAGGATGGTATTGGGAAGAAGGCTGATCTGCTACTTTACATAAATTCCTTGGAATTGTGCAGTGCTTACAATTTGTACAGGCGTATGTGATAGTCGTTGGGGGAAAGCAGGTTCTCCCTTTCTGCTTGGAAAGATTAGTTCATTTTAATGAAGAACAAACTGGCAGTATTGTTTTCTTATTGCTAATTCTGGCTTCAGATAGTAATCCTCTGGTGATCTTTCCAGAAAGTGCTTCATAGCTATACAGCTCTGGGTTGTACCTCATACTCACAAAAATTAGAAACGTCCACAGAAGGGATCTTCCTCCCAGTCTTCTTCTATCCATGACAATTTCTACACTAGGGTAGAGTGAAAGAGCCTGTGCTTTGGAGTTAGGAGTCACAATTCCAAACCTAAGAGTGACACACACTGTGCAGCCTTGAGCAAGACTTAACTCCTCTGAGCCTCAGTCTCCTCGTCTAGAAAATAGGGATAATTATCTCCTCAAGGGGCTATGGTAAGGAACAAAGGGCATGCATGTAGAAAAGTGTTTTGCAAATTGCAAAGGGCTCTACAAATGTTAAATAATTTTAATGCAATGTAATTTAATTTCCACTTTTGTGGAGAATGGCGGAACACACAGAGCACCCGAAGTCACCAGAATTAGATTATTTACCTGTACATCCTCCAGTGTATCATTTCCAAATCCTGAGAACAAGTTACGAGTCTCTTACAGAGGGATGATCAAATTCTATGTTTTTCTCTGAAGTTAGACAGAGATGTGAACTGAGATTTCCTAGCTCTAATCTAATAGGTAGTCTTTGCTTTTTATTTTTTTCCAAAACTACTTCAAGTTTGCTTTCTTCCTAATAAATATCTGTATTTGAGTTCTGGCAGCTTTTCTGGCTATCTTAATCCTCAATTTGTCAATATAATAGAGGAGTGCATGGCCTCTAAGAGAAAACTGCATCTAAAAGTAAGGACTAACTACATCTACCCAACTGCAGAACTCCTTCTAACTGGAAAAGAGAAAGATGGGACAACCACGGACTACAGAGTGAGTGCACATACATCAGCAAATGTTCAAATATAAGAGGTTTTTCTGGCAGGAGGAAACAGGAATATAAAGATTTCACAGGCATGAAAGCAAGGATCCCAAGTAATATGATGGCTTTTTTTCTTTTGGAACTAAAATATTTCTAATTCCTTTGGAAGACTATCTTTTACATTTAGAAAAAAATACTTTTTTTGAATGAGGATGTTTTATATATAAAGGTGAAATCTTATATAGGGTGACTAGTGTTTGATTAGATGAGTAGTTTGGGGAATGCAGCAGCCTGTGTCCCAGCTCAACAACCATTGACTTCAAAATCTATTGTTTGAATCTATATCCTCCTTTGTAAGTCAAAGGGTATATAACTCTACTTTTAGATTGAAAAAGGGATGAAAGATTAGAAACATTCAACCTCTTATGCATTTCAACAATGTCCAAAGAGGGACTAAAATGATGGATGCTCACCAGAGTCCCAGCTCTAGTGATACTGCCATCTATTTTACAGTATTTTAACCAATCCCTATATTTTCTTTTTACAATGCTATTACTGCTATACAAATAAATTCTAGATGATAAAATATGACATGATTTTTTTTTACAAATAGGTACAAATACATATGTTGATCAGATATGCTACATAAACTATATACACTTTATTCTTCAGAGACAGGAATATTCATTAACTTGAGACAATTGATCATTTACACCGAGATCCTGAGGAGGACCATTGGCTTCCTGCTCCCAGATACTGCCTTCATTCTCTCTCTACCATTCAAAGCTTATCCTGTGCTTTAATCCCATCATTGAGCAAGAATCCTGGAAGGAAAAATCAAGGCCTTCTAAAGACCTTCTTGGGACTTTTCTGTCCCTATTCTGGAAACAATCAAGATTGTTTATTGTGAGACAGCCTAGGAATCAGTTTTTCTTCAACAGTGTCTTTTAAATACAGTAAACTGAGTATCACCCCTGACCCTTCTTTAAAAATTTTGTTTCAGGAATGGAGATGAAGTCTTCCAGCAGTCCTTCCCCCTTTCATATCCATCATCCTGTTACAGGTGGTGTACCGAATACTTTCCTAGGAGACTATCTGAAAGTCCAAGTGGATTTGGGTGGCACTATGAGGTTCAGCCTTTCTATACTCCCATGTGGTCTGATACAAAAATATACTTTACTTCAAGTCCTAATGACAGGGAATGATTCAGATCTTCATTGGAAAACTAAGAATAATTAGGCTAAGTGCATTACAAATTATACCTGAAAATTTCAGATGCATTGTTTGGCTTTGCTTTCTCAGCAAATGCTACACAGACTTTGTGTGGCCCAGGGGCTGATGCTTTCTTAGTAAGCAATGTGGTTTAACAATGCAGGAAAATAGTTTCTAGCTCCTTAGGCTTTGAAGTTATGCATGGGTGTTGTCAAGGTCAGTTGCCCATTGGGAGCCACTTCATTGCCATCATCTTCCAACAATCCCGACACATCTGCATTGGGAATGCTATCATGGTAGCTGCTGAAACTGATATTGTCTTCTTTCAGCTCGATGGTCCAAAAGGGAGCATTCAATTTCCGGTTTTGGTACTCCCGATACATATATACAGCCCCCACAAATGCCATCAGCAACACCACCACAATGATGATGACTGTCAAAATGATGATGTTAAATTGGGTCCACGATACATCAGCTAAAGCTGAAGTACTGTTTTCAGAAGAACTTACTGAAAAGATAGTCTGCAGGGTTGTGGGGGTAAATGTATTATTTATAACAGGGGTGAGCACTGATGTGGTCAAAGAGGCATTGGAAACCAAAATGGTAGAACCTTCAGGTGTTGGAACAATAACTTCTGGAAATAAAAACAGAGAATGAAATGTAAAAGACAAAATAATCTAGTTTTGAGAAACAATTAAAAAATGCACATAGGAGTGGAAGTTGATGTGGGATGTTGACATGATATTCTGTTTTAAGGTAATGCAAGTTAAAAATAATTCTTAAAGAAATATAGTGATAAGAATCAGAGTCTGGAAAGCTATATTATTATATCCATGACTGTTCTCCAATATGTATAACATCTATATTAAATCTTTGGGAAAATTCCAACGTTAGAGTTTTCTACCCTTCTTTACTCAGGGACAGATTAGTACAAATTCCTGCAAAGGGAGTAAACATATTACTATTGAGTTCTAAATCTCTTGGTTAAAAGTGACAGAAATAAATAGCAATCCTTTGAATTACTAAACTCAATATACTAATGGCATTTCACAAGGGTAAAATTCTCCTCAGAGAAGGTGAAAACAAAATTGGAAAACGTGTGTTTCAAGTTATGCCTGAAAAACACGATTTAAATGTTCAAAGTCAATATCAGCCATGTGAGAAAACAGCCTTCCTTTAATTCCATATGTAGTAATTTGTCTTTTGAGTAGATTATAGCTATTTTATAATTAAATTACTATTCTTTTTTACCTCCAATAACAGCATAGCTTATGGAAAGCTCAAGACTTTGTAATCAAAAGGAACTTTTGGCTATAGATAAGAAAGTTCATATTTTTAAACCTGAGGTTCCTCGTCTGTAAAATGGGAATAATAACATCTACTTTGCAGAGATTTGGGGAGGGTTTAAATGATATGATTTAATAATCAAATATCACATTTAATGTTTACAGGGCTGGCACACAGTAGGAACTCAATAAAACAATCACTATTATTATAATTCATCACCATAGTCAATCACATCAATCTGGCCTAAAAAGGAACATGTTTAAATTATTAAATAACTAATAAGAAAAATTACTACAGACCTGACACTAAGCATGGACAAGGTATGCTTCCCAGATAGGAAAGAGAACTGAGTAACAGAATCTCTAGGTTAGTGATAGAGTTCAATCTGTCATATAGCACTGATCACAACATAATAACGGTACCAAGAAAATGGCAGAAAAATTACATATATTTAGCATCTATTAGGATACCAGCCAGAGTGGTTTATAGAACAGTATAGTCTATCTAATCTCTCTGTGACCTAATAAATTCTAAATATCCCTAACTAACCCTGAGTTTATAATTTTCATTAATTTTTTGTTTTTTTGTGGCATGGGCAGGCTCCAGGAATTGAACCCATGTCTGGCATGGCAGGCAAGAATTCTGCTGGTGAGCTACCATTGCACTGTCCTGTCATTAATTTTTAACTAAACCCTTATTGAACTTGCCTATAAGAAATGTTTCGTCATCTGAAAAACATTTCCTTTTAAAAAAGCAAAATGAATATTATTATTTCCTCCATCACATAGGAGGAATCCTACACCCAAAGTTAGGACAGATTCTAGAGAGAATCCTAGTTTCTCCATAGGAACTTCTAACAGATTACAGGTCCCTCTGATGATCACTGGAAATGATGAGAATACAAGAAGCAAAGGATAAAGAAAATGATAGAACTTCTAAATTATCAACAACAAAAAAATAAAAATAGATGAAAAGAAAATATGAGAACACTACAATGACTCTGTCTTGGTTCTCTTTGGAGTATCAGGAGAGCAGCAGGTATGAAAAGAAACCTATCAAAATCTGTATCCAGAAAATTCCTCTGATGGGATTAGGTTTTGTAAATCTAAAGATAGCTGTCCTGAGATTTTCACTGCTAGGATTAGACATTAAATTTACAACCTTAGGTGAAACTTTACCTTTTTTGATGCAATTTTCCTCAAGGTCTCGAATATAGCCTTCTAGACAGTTCTCACACCAAAATCCAGTGGTGTTATGGAGGCAGTTGATGCACTCACCACTCTCAGGCTTGCAAATCTTTGGAGTTTTAACTGGATCCACGTGGCCATGACACTGGCACTTTATACAGATGCTGTCAGAATTGTAATAGCCATTTTCACATTTATTGCAGTTCTTGCCTGTGTAACCATCTTTACACTGGACACACATAGGTTCCGATTCACCCAATTCTAAAAGAGACAGAATACAAATATAATTAAAATCTCAATTACAATTAAAAATACAAAATAACTACTAACGTTCAAACACCTTTCCCACTATCACCCCTACGTTCACTTTTCACTTCAGAGTAAATCTGAACATGTCATTTCTCTTGTGAAAACTCACCAATGGCTCTCAAATGCCTTCAATATTATGTGAAAACTTAACAGAATTTTCAGTATCCTTCATAACTAACCACTGCTTATTTCTCTTCCACATCTTTTCCCCTCACTTCACATTCCCTCTCTGTGATGGTTAGGTTCTGGTGTCAACTTGGCCAAGTGATTATGCCCAGTGCTTGTCTGACCACTGCTGCAAGGCTATTTTGTGGCTGGTTGATAAACTAAAAGGCTGGTGTATTAAAGCATTAGTCGGTTAATTGCATCTGTGGCTGATTACATCTGCAATCAACTAAGGCGCCCTGCCCCCCACCCCAACAAGACAATCCAATCAGTTGAAGGCATTTAAGGAAGAAGAGAGAATTTTTCACTGCCTCTACAGCCGAGCCTTTCCTTTGGAGTTTGTCCAGACCCTTCATGAGAGCTGCCAGCTTCACAGCCTGCCCTGCAAATTTTGAACTCTTCCATTCCCACTGTTGAATGAGACACTTTTTTAAATCTCATATTTACAGCTATCTCCTACTGGTTCTTCTCTAGAGAACCCTGACTAATATACCCTCCATGGTTCAGAACATTAAATGACTGCTTTCTTCCCTCTGAGCTTTTATACATGCTACTTTCTCTCCATGAAAATGGAACACTTCCTGTTTCCCTAGCCGCACCTCACCTAGCAAATTCAATCTTTAGGAATTAACTCAGGTCACACTTTTCAGAAGCACAAAAGCTTTCCTTGATAGCCTCAGTTTGGGCTAGGATTAGTGCTTACCTGTAACATATGTTATGCTAAACTGTAATTACCTGTTTACTTGTCTGTCTATCCCATTAAATTGTGAGCAATTTAAGGGCAGAGACTAGACGTTTTCCAGCTTTAACTCCAACGCGAAGCATAGTACTTGACACATTAACTCACATTTCAATATAATCAATGTATATATATGTTCAAGAAATTCAAATACAAATGCGTATCTCTATTTTTTATTCTTCATAAGATTTTAATTCAAGATTCTCAATTTTATCTCCATTAAATCTCAAAATTACCAATTTACCAACTGATAAACAATTTTTAACAATAATTAACAAATCATAATTTATCTGTTAAAAAGATTAGCTCCTTACTTAGAATTTATTATTTGCACTAAGAGGATTACCTTGTTATCTGAATAGTGACTAACTGTATTATAGCAGGAGTAATTTACAATCATTATAGAACTTGTAGAATTAATCACATCTCTGATTTCTTTATGAAAAATGAATTCCTTTGTCCACTTTACTATTGTTTTTTTAAAACTGTATTATCGAGATATAATTCATATCCCATAAAATTCACCCATTCAAAGTGTACAATTCAATGATTTTTTTTGTATATTCACAGAATTGTGCAACTGATGAAGGATTTAACTCATCATTTATTATTCCATCTGGTAATATGATCTCAAGTAAGTTACTAAACTCTGGACCTCAGTTTTCCCTATTTACATTAAGGGAACTGAGCCAGGTGATACTCATCAGATGACATTAAATGAATTTTAACACCTATGCAAACAATGGTACTAGAAAAAATACTCAATGAAAGGGAATGCTTGTTCTTAAGGAACTTCTAACCTACACAGGCATGATATTTTGCAGTGCACTATAGCAACAATAATCAATGTGAAAAAAAGTGGCTAATGAAAATGAAGGGTTGATGTTGAGATTTGTGGAACTCTTTCTTGTTTTTCATGTACAGACCAACTAGTTTTCAAGACATGACTTTCAAAGGCCCTGCCCCATGTTCCACTACTTCCCCCATGTACTATGCTTCTGGCATTCCTAATTAGTACTCTGATCAAGCCATTTTAACATTTCTCTACCTGTGATCTTGCTGATTTCCTTATCTGAAATGTCTTTCCTTCTCATATCTGGCATGTGCAGGTTTAAATGCCAATTCTCAGCATGAGACTCAGCTTTTAAGTCACTCCCTCACTGGAGCATTTGCTGATATTCCCCACTCCAGGTGGAATGCCTGTTCTCTACACCCACTGCAGACAGATCCATGATATTGCATTGCACTTATTTATTTGTATGTTAGCCTCTCCACTAGAACTGTGATCTCTGAGAGCATTAAAAAATCTGAATCACCTCAGTACTTCTTATCCACATTATAAGCTCGATACATGTTTTGAGTATACAAGTGACAAATACATATACAAGTGACAAATTGGATTGGTCAGATCCCTGTTCAGTCTTTGGCTTTTATCTCCCATCCATCTCTACATGGTTTCATTTCTACATGTTCGAATCCTCACTCTTCAAGGTTCAGTTCAAATGTCACCTTGCTGCTTTGCTATACTTCCCAGCAGAAAATTATGCTCCATCTTCTAAATTCTCATCTGCAGTTCCGTACCTCTGACCACTCTCCACCCTGAGTTATGGTTATATCCCTTTCTACAACATGAGTTCCTTGAGGGTAGGAATAAGCTGTATTTCTCTTTCCTCTCTTCAAAGAACCTAGCACAGGGCTTGCATATAATAAATGGTCAATATGCTTAGTGGATTAGTTAAAATGCCTTTTTAAAAGCCAACTAAATAAAGGCTAAATATGAAACCAATGCTGTAAATAAAAAGTACACTATGCTTAAGCAAGTTATATTATGCTTTCCGATTTAAATTTTGGCACAAATTTCCCTGAAATAAAATCTACTCTGAGGATTATTTTATTAAACATGAATGCTCCTAAGAATTGTAGACCATTTAGAGTTCTGAAATTACTAGCTTGGAATAGGAAAAAGTATATTATTATTGTGAATATACTTATAAAATAAGTCTAGTTTATAAAAATTTTAAGATTAATATCATTTTTCTTTTAATGACATTTCTGGTAACCATTAGAGATTAAATTAAAATATAAAATCAAGTCTCTGAGTTGAGATATAATAAGCTTCAATAAGTATAAAATAACAGAAGTCAATAAAATAATAAGGTGTCATGTTTGAATAACCTTTTATATATGTTAAGTTAAAGGGGCACTGGTCTAGGAATCAAGAAAAATTCATTCTAGCCTCAGTCCCATTATTTAATAGCTATGTGAGCAATAAAGCCTTCAGATGACTGCTTGTTATCATCTTGAGTATCATGAGAAATCCCAAGCCAACACAAGTAACAGAAGGAAAAAACAGATAAATTGGACTTTATCAAAATTTTAAATTTTTGTGCTGGTTTGAATTCGTTTTGTACCCCAGAAAAGGCTACGTTCTTTTAATCCATTCTTGTGGGTGGAGACCTATTGTGGTGGGACCTTTTGATTAGGTTGTTTCCACCCAATTCAAGATGGGTCTTAATCCTTTTACTAGAGTCCTCTATGAAGATAATAAAAGACAGAAAATATAAAAAGCAGAGAGATGAAATCAAGTGAAGGATGCAAAGAGAGAAATACCCCTGAGATGCTAAGAGAAGACCTGCAGGACACAGAGAGCTCAGAGATGTCCCCAGAGAAGCAAGCTAGGATGCATGGAACTTAGAAGCATCAGAACCCGGGAATGAAGAACAAGCAGATGCCTTCTCATGTAACAAGGAGTCCCAGATGCCATCAACCTTTTTCACTGAAGGTATCCTCTGTTGATGCCTTAACTTGAATATTTCCATGGCCTCTGAATTGTAACCTGCAACTTAATAAATTCTTGTTGTTAAAAGCCAACCCATTTTTGAACTTCACCTACCCTCTGAGACATGGAAGAAAGGTTTATTTTGTCTGGAACCTAAATTTTTTGTAGCACATAATCTCTCAGTCTGTCTGGATAGCTCATTTAAATAATCAAAACACAGGGAGCCCAGAAAAAGCCCCTTTAATCCTGTATAGCTTAATGCAATGTCTGGATACATACTAGAATATATTAAGCAGATAATCAAAAGTATTGGCAAAGTCCTTTGAGGGATGGGAGAAAAAATATGGAACTGTTCAACTTTATCACCAGGGAAACCCTGATACTGTGTCAAACATTAGGGACACCCAAATCAATAGCCCAAGCCTTTGATCTTGAGGCTTGCTCTTGTGAAGCTTATGTATGTAGTGGAGAAGCTTAGTGTACCTATAGGTATGCCTAAGAGTTACTTCTGGAGGACCTGTTTTGTTGCTCAGATGTGGCCTCACTCTCTCTAAGCGCCATTCTGCAAGTGAAATCATTGCCCTCCCCACTACATGGGACATGACATCCAGGGGTGAAAGTCTCCCTGGTGACATGGCAGATGACTCCCAGGGATGAATCTGGCTCTGGCACTATGGGATCAACAATGCCATCCTGACCAAAAGGGGGAAAAGAAGTGTATCAGATAAGGTATTAGTGGCTGAGAGAGTTCAAATAGAGTTGAAAGGCTACTCTGGAGGTCACTCTTATGCAAGCTTCAGTTAGACATTGCTACCTATCATAACTTGCCAAACCCCAACCAAAACCCATTCCAGCCAATTCTAAAGAACACCTAGGGCAATATATAAAATTATACAAAGGTTCCATGCACTAGAGTAACTTTCCGGAAACCTACAACCCCTAGATGGGTCCCTGGACCAGATAAGTCCTGAAACCTAGAGGGGTGAGCCTCTCCAGAACATTAGCTAGTTCCATCTCCCTACCCCATAATATTGACAGCCCCTTCCAACACGAAAAAGTTAGAATAGGCATAATTCGAATACTCCTAAAGAGTAATGGTAGAGTTATTCAGAGAAGGTAGGGTTTAACAAATGAGTAAGATTGCTGAATTATTATACTGATATTTCTTTTAGTTTCCAGTATCTTCGAGCAGCTAGAAGTAAAAAGTTAAAATTGTGGAATTGTAACCCATTCCAAATTCTGATATCTGTTCTACAACTAATTGTTGTGCTGTGCTTTGAAATTTATAGTTTTTTTGTATATATGTTGTTTTTCACAAAAAAGAAAAAAAGTCAATTGCATTGAGAAAAAAATATTTATTCCTTCTAGCCTCCAATGTTCTGGAGCAGTGAGAAGGAAAAATCTGAGATGATGGTATCGTACCCCAGGACAAACTCTGGGATCTGTCCTGTAACTACTTGTTGAAGAGTGCTTTGAAAACTACTGCTTTTTCTTTCTTTGCTTTGTATATAAGTTATAGCATACCAAAATAAAAAACAATACAAGGAACTGATTAATTGACTTCCCAGACCTTAACCTTGCTTGTGCCTTAAAGCACTCCCTAAATATTATTTGTTTAATGATTGAAGAATGAATGCATGAGTCTTCAAATCATGATTGAAGATAGACAAATACATGATTGAAGAAAGAATGACAAACCACTCAAACGGGGTGGAAATTTTCTAAATAAAAAGACACTCAAGTTACACATAAAAAAAAAAAGCCAACCCATTTTTGGTATATTACATTTGGCAGCTTTAGCAAACTGAAAAAGATACCATCAAGAAAGTGAAATGACAACTCATAGAATGGGAGAAAATGTTTGCAAATAATATATGATATATGATAAGGGACTTTCATCTAGAATATAAAAATAACTTTCACCCAATAATAACCCAATTTTAAAATGAGCAAAGGATCTGAACAGATATTTCTCTAAAGGAGGTACACAAATGGCCAGTAAATGCATGATTAGCAATCACAGACAGGCAAACTAAAATCACAAAGAGATGCCACTTCACACCCACTAGAATGACTATAATCAAAAAGACAGATCATAAGCAGTGTTAGGAGTATGTGGAGAGTTTGGAATCCTCATACAATGCTACTGGGAAGGTAAAATGATATAGCCACTTTGCAAAACAGACCGGCAGTTCCTCAAAAGGGTAAAAATAGAGTTACCACCTGTGTTGGTTTGAAAGAATTATGGACCCCAGAAAAGCCATGTCCTTTAATCCTCATTCAAAATTGCTGGCTGGGAGGTTTTTAATTGTTCCCACGGAGGTGTGACCCACCCAACTGTGGATGGTAACTTTTGATTAGATGGCTTCCATGGAGTTATGCCTTCACCCATTCCAGGTGGATCTTGATTAGTTTACTGGAATCCTTTAAAAGAGGAAACGTTTTGGAGAGAACCAGGAGATCCATCAGAGCAACGAGAACCACGAGAGTTGAGAGAGCCCAGGCTGCCAGACACCTTTGGAGATGAAAAAGGAATATGCCCCCTGGGTGAGCTTCATGAAACATGAAGCCTGGAGAGAAAGCTAGTAGAGGTTGCCATGAGCCTTTTCAGTTGGAGAGAAACCCTGAACTTCATCAGCCTTTTTGAGTGAAGGTAACCTCTTGCTGGTGCCTTAACTTGGGCATTTTTATAGACTTTTTTTATAGACTTGCTTTATTTGGGACATTTATTGACTTGCAACTTAATAAATTTCCCTGTTATAAAAACCATTCTGTTTCTGGTATGTTACATTCAGGCAGCTAGCACCCTAGAATACCACCTGACCCATCAATTCTACTCCTGGGAATATATTCAAGAGAAATAAAAAGCATATGCCCCCATAAAAACTTGTACACAAATGTTCATAGCAACAGTATTCATAATAGCTCCAAAGTAGAAATTGTCCAAATGTCCATCAACTGATGCATGGATAAATAAAATGTGGCATATCCATATAATGGAATATTATTTGGACATAAAAAGAATAATATGGATGAATCTTGAAGACTTTATACTAAAGATACTAAATGAATGAAGCCAATTACAAAAAGCCACATAGGTATGATTCCATTTATTTAATGTACAGAATAGGCAAATCCATAAGACAAAAAGTAAGTTAATGGTTGCCTAGGGCTAGAGAATTGATAGGGGATAAGGAGAAATACTGCTAATGGACACAGGGATTTTGGAGGGTGAAAATGATGAAAACTTTCTAAATTTGATTGTGGTGATGGTTGTACAATTTCATGCATATACTAAAAACCACTAAATTGTATATTTTAAATAGGTGAATTGTACCGTTTGTGAATAATACCTCAATAAAGCTTTTTAAAAAAGAAAGAAATCCCAATTTAGAACCACCCACCTAAGCTCTTCCCAATTCCTAACGGAAACTATGTGAGACAAGGTTTATTGTTTTAAATCACTAAAATTGGGGCAATTAGTTATGCAGTAATTGATATTTAATACATCAGGAACAAATAAGAGTTAACTATATAAGATTACTATATAAATATAACTAGCCAACATTACTGAATACCAGGAAGAATGAATTAATGAAATATGTGAGCAATTTATGTCTGAATCGGAAACTTACCGTTTTCCTCAGTCTTAAAGTTCCTGTATTAACTCATTATTTTGCTATTTAAACATTTTAAGTCTTGTTTCACCTATATATTTGACTTAGATTGTAGATTACTAGGAAGGAAAACCTTTGCTGTTTTTATAACCCCCCCCTTTTCCCTACAGTATCTAGAACGTTAATCATCAAAGCAAGCTACAACTGATGATAACTGATTCACTGATTTTTCTTCCCCTAACATGAAGATTTAGAGAAAGGTCTTACTTGTGATGCAACTGCCTGTAGATGTCACTGCTGAACAAGGGCAGCGAAGACATTCTTTCATGGCATCAGGATTCTGATAAAATCCTTCTTTGCATTCTTCACAATGATCCCCTTTGCTGTTTTCCTGGCAGTTTAAACAAACACCTGAAATAAACAAATTATATATAAAAAATTCATTCTGAAAGCACAGTAAATTTCAAAATTCAGCAAAAAGACTCTAAGTGTTTACCAGAAAAAGGAAAAGTGATAGGGATTGGACAGAGTTGAGTTCCTACCCCATCTTATTTCTACGCTTGCTATGCCTGTAAGATCTGTGTCCCCTAGTAGATTGTAAACATTCTTTAGAAGGCTAGATACATGAGTACAAACATTAGTAGAGAGTGTCCATAAGCACTGGTTGATTGACTGACTACATGCCAAAAAGGTCAACTATTGAAAGAAAGAGAGAAAGAAACAGAGAAAACAGGGAGAGGGAGAGGGAAAGGGAGGGGAAGAGGGTTGAGAGAGAAAGGAAGGTAATAAGTAGGAAGGGAGGAAGGGAGAAAGAGAGAGAAGGAGGAAAGAAGGAAAAAAAAAAAAGGAAGGGAGAGAAAGAAAGGGAAGGAGGGAGGGAAAGAATCAAAAATTTTAAAAATCCATGGAACTATGCAACAAAAATAGTGAACCCTATATTAAACCATGAAGTATAATTAATAACACTATTATAAAAATATGTTTTCATCAATTGTCACAAACGTACCACACAAATACAAGGTGTTAAATAGGGTGGTATGTAGGAATCCTGCATTTTATGCATGATTGTTCTGTAAACACAACATTTCTAATGAAAAAAAAGCAATGTATCTAAACACTTTTCTAAGCCCGGGTTCAATTCCTGGACCATGCAGCTTCCCCCCAAAAAATATATGTATGGACAAAATATTTAATTGCTCAGTGAACAATTTCAAAGTCAGTTTCTAACTTAATTTCACTGACAATTATTAACCTTAGAAAGAAATATTTCAATTTTGATTCAATGAGAAGTAAAGGTTGAAATTGCACAGCAGTATACATCAGTCCCAGAAGTGAGGGAATGGTTCTGATTATCACAGATTAACAATTACAAATGGAAAGTATTTGTATCCTTATTTATATTAAAAATAAATTTGTGCAAGTTAATAAAGGGGTAGACAGTTTGCTCTTTGAGAGTATAGTAAAACTAGGACTAATTGAAAGACAGATGAGAACAAATTAGTGAAAAAAAAGTGAAATAGAAGACAACTGAAATAGCTTAAAGTACATCATGCAGTGTGATAATTTTCAAAAATACTTGTCAAGTACTATAGTTGGCATAAGACACTACATAACGCCCATTGGGGAATACAGAGCTGAAGAAGACAAGGAATACCTTCCGGCAGCTCACCTTTTACAGCAAAAGATAGAAAATATGCACAAATAATCTGCCTGAACTAAAATGGCCAATTTGACAAATGAGGATTCTCTTAAAGTAAGTGATATGTAAATCATGATTAGGAAGAACTTGAGGCTTCTATGTTCATTAGGTGTTTAATAACAATTGTAGGCCTTCTATGTATAGAGAGCTTCAAAATAAGGTTTCTTAGGTCGCTTCAATATTCTGTGTGTATTCTCAGATGCAGTACCTAAACTTTCCTTTCCAGAGCTATGTGGTTTTAGATTTCAAATTAGAAAAGCTCAAATTAATGAAGTTGAATTGTATTAAATAAAACCTACTAAACTTATATTTAAAAAAAAACAACAAAACTCCTGATATATATGTCAAATTGCTTTCCAAAATATTTTATGCAAAAATATCTTAAAAATCTACTTCAGCCTAAAACAGATATAGAAAAAGAAAAGAAAGGAGGGAAAAAAAGAAAAAAGACTGTGAAAACATAGTAAGTTAGCCACCAGAGGGCAACAGTATTGTAGCAATGTAGAAAAAAATCACATTAGAAACAAATGGAAAGATTGATTTATAAGTATTTGCACCCTTGTTAGTTCCACTTTTATTATATTTCTGAACAAAGAAACCATAGGAGTTCTTTTATTTCATTACTAGCTGCTTTTATAAATCATAAAGATGAAAAAAGGATTTCTTTTGCCTTAAATGTTTTATCTCCAGAGCAATGATGGTTCCAGATTTAATTGTCATTAGAGAGACTGCCTCATTGCTGCAAGAAAAATTGAAAGGAAGAACCATCAAAGTAACCTACTTTCTGGTACTGTAAAAGATCAAAATGGCAAGTTAAAGAGAATTAATATGAAGAAATATTCCTGTCTTTACCCAGGATTTTTCCTCTATATGTTTTCCATTCATTTCTTCATTCATTTATTCAACAAACATTTAGTGAGTACTTACTATGTGCCAATTGTTGTGCTAAAGATGGCGTATACAGTGATGAGCAAAACTGATATTCCCACATTCATGAAACTTAAGGTGACAACTTAAGAGTGAGTCATATATGACTCATAATTACATTATACATATAAAGCTACAAACTGTGACGAGTGCTATGAAAAAAAAATACAAGTGTGTATACGAGTATATAATAGGAGAAATGCCATGTATCCTGGAGCATCAGATAATGCTTTCTAGAGAAGTGGTTTTTGAGTGACGACCTAAAAGAAAAATATGATTTAATAAGGCAAAGGGGATTGGAGGTAGGGGAGAGAGGTAGATTAGAATGACCTTCCTAAGCAGAGGAAAGCTCATGTGTGAGAACCTTGGGGCAAGGGAATATAGCCTTCTTTAGAAATAGAAGCCATTGTAACTGGATCACAGAGAGTAAGGAAAAAAAACAGCATGAGATAAAATTGGCAAGTAGACAGGGACTAGATCATATAAAGGGAAAAAAAAATACAATTTTTTCTAAGTCAACTGTGTTCACCATAGAGTAGAGGATTAGAATGTCATATAAGCCTAAAACAAAGATTTCCCAGGGTACTTTCAATTTCAAATATTATGTTACCCTGCTTTTATGAAAACACTTGTACTTGTCAGGTTAGTATGTGTCCTGATTTTTTTTTTTTTTGGTTGCAGGGAAAAAAGTGTTCCAAGGAGGTGTCTCTAATACTTATACTGAGGAAAACTGAAGATCAGGAAAGTTAATTGCCTTTAGTTTTTAATAATTTGACTAATATTGTCTAGATTTTTTGGACTGTTTTGAGTTTGCTTAGTTTATGAATCTGTGAACTGATGTCTTTTTATCAGTTTTGGAAAATTTCTTAGCCATTATCTTTTCTGATATGGCTTCTACCTCAATATCTCTTTCCTTTCTTTCTGGGACTCCAATTATTTTTGAGTTAGATATTTTGGCTATTTTAGCTATTCTTTCCATTATTTTTCCCTGCTGTGCTTCAGTCTGGGTATTTTCAATTGGGGTATATTAGAGTTTACTAATCCCATCTTGTCTATACAATCCGCAATTAAACCCATAAAATGAATTCTTAATTTCAGATGCCGTATTTTTCAGTTCTAGAATATCCATTTGACTCCTTTTTAGAGATTCCAATTCTCTGTTGAAATTTTCCCTCTTTTACCTATGTTGTCTGATTTTTCCTCTGTTTTCTTAAAATATTATTTTAGCATGCCACCTAATATTTGGATCATCTGGATTCTTCTTTACTATTGGTCATGTTTTCCTACCTCTTTGCACCATCTAGTACTTTTTTATTTTACTCCAGACATGGTATATAAAAGAACCAGAGAGTACTCCTCTTTTCCTCTGTTAGGCAGACATGAGAGGATTACCTCAATCCAATCATACATTGAGCTCAGTTGAGGATGGAATGCAGTTTTAATATGAATTGGTTTGCCTCTGATTCATCACTATTTATTGGCCACAGCCCTCCCTTGCTTTTGACTGAGGGCCTAGCAGGCCTGCATCTCCTTAGTCATAAAAGACTAAGTGAGAGATTCAGTACTGCCCTTTGCTGGTTTTGAGCCTAGCTCTCAGTCACACCCTTCAGAATGTGGTAATGTCTTATGGGAGAAATGGTCAAAATTCTGGTAGAAGGCTTTCTCTCTCCAAAGGGACTTTGTCTTCTAAGCACTGTAAGAAAAGGAGATTTCATTCTACCTTTCTGGACCAGCCTCCCAGCACTATCTCCTACACTGTCAGTTAATGTCCTATGGGAAAACTGGCATTGCATTTGGGGCTCCTTTAGTTTATAATATATTATGCCATCCCAAACAATAGCAAAAAAGTTTTCTTATATTTCTTTTATCCAGTAGGATTCCTTTGTTTGGGCCAAGCCTGATCCTTAGCCTGTGCCCAGAATCAGCAAATGTTCCCAGAAGGAAACGGCTGGTGATCACCAGCTCACATAGGAAGAGTTCTACCCTTTCTATAATTTTAGTTCACATAGTCCTCATTGCTTCCATAGCTCTTCAAATGTTAATAACATGATTTTCAAAATTCATATATTTTCCCAAGGTGCTGTCTGTAGTGGGAGTTTGGCTTGCTGTGCACTAACATCCTACTTAGAAGAGAAAGGCCCTAACAAACTATTCAGGAAGAATGGACCTATATCTGAAGGTGTTAAAATTGAAAAGAACAATAGACTAATATGTAATGGAGTTAAGGAAGTATGTACCTGTGAAAGCATCACAACTGGCAGACCGATTATTGCATTGGCAGGGCAAGCAGCCATTCTTACTGAAGCCATAAAATCCAACTTGGCATTGGTCACATGAAGAACCAGTGACACCCACTTTGCACTGGCATTTCCCAGAACTGCAAATAAAAACAAAGATAATGAACAAAAGTAAATCAGTTTGAAAGCTTTATTGCCTAAAATTCCATCATGGGTTTTTTATTTTTTATTTTTTAATTTTTTAAAAACATAACAACATACAAACACGAACATTCTTACCATATGATCATTCCATTCTTGGTATATAATCAATAGCTCATAATATCATCACATAGTTGTATATTCATCACCATGATCATTTCTTAGAACATTCATCATAGGTTATTTTAATGTAGTAAATTAATTTCAACAAGATTTTAGTTACTAGAAGTATTAAGAGTGATTTTTATTTTGAACTAAAAGTTGAAAAGTCCCACAACTATATAAAATTAACATATTACTAACACTAATCTTTCATCATAACTTAATCCTCTGCACTTGGATAGTTTAAAATAAACAATAAAGGATCCATGGAGAATAAAAATCCCCAGTGCTTAGAAATTTTTGTATTCTAAGCACTGGGGTATACAACTGGCAACACTGCTCCTTCTCAATTCTAGATCATCCCACAGCTCCACTAATATCTACCCTGCCCAATTTTTTGTTGTTATATGCTATATGGTGGGGGTTACATTAATATCTACCCTGCCCAATTTCCATGCGAGTATACAAAATACATTCATTTCATCACGATATTACAAAAGCCTTAAATCATTTCAGTAACAATACAAATATACAATACCAATTCAAAAATAGTACCAAAAAAGTTAGCTACAGGCATGGTCTGTCCTGAAGCAAAATTCTCCACTGGCTGTGGACCTGTGAACTTAGAGCAAGTTATCTGCTTCCAATATACAAAGAAGAAATAGTCATAGGCTAAACTATTCCATTACCATAGGGAGAAATTAGAAGGAAAACAGGGATCATCGGACCTAAACGATTCCAAAAACCTGCAGGGCAAACTTCTTAGATTTCAAAGTCTGAGAGTCATTCATTCTCAGGGCTTTAGAAAGTGGCAATCCCACCTTCTCCAAGGGCATATACAGTGGCCCTGTTCTCTCCAAACACTGGGATGAGGGTTGGAATATCGGGAAAAGCACCTTTTTCTTGGCCCCTACCACCTAAAGCATCTGGGTGGCACCCTAATTCTCTGCCAACTCTGGGGCACACACTCAATCCCTTCAGAACAATGGGGTGGCTACCAGGCTCCCCTCAATTCCTAGGAAATATGCTTTACCCTCTCCAAGGCCTGGGGCACCAGAGCGCTTACTGATCATTGAGGCAGAAGGCCCATTCTCTGCATCCAGGGCAAACCTACCCCCTCCACGTGCATAGGTGGATCCATTCTCTTGGCCCAAGGTTTCTTGGCTTCAGAGTAAACTTCCATGATTCTGCCTCTGAGGTATTTTTCCTTTACTCTTCTTTTTTCTGTCTCTTCCAATCCAGACCTGCAGTGGTTCCATTTATACAGGTCTCATAAAAAATTTTTTGATTTCATATGTAGCATATAGGGATCAAAGCCATCAGACAATAGAACCTTCCATAAATCATTTCTGGATAATTCCATCACCAATCCTGGTTTGTCTTGTAATGGCTGAATAGTTCCATGTTTGGTTAAATCCTCATGTGGGACACTCTTCTCTGGGGTCTCACTTTCTGGAAGCCCAGAATTTTCCAGACCATCAATTTCTGGTTTCTTTGCACCCAAATTCAGTTCATAGCCTATCCCTATCTTGTCACATTTTACTGTGAGCTGCGAGGATAAACCAGGCTGCATCCTCCACATTTAGCTTGGAAATTTCATCAGCCAGATCATCACATTCAAATTCTCCCTTCCATCCACCAGAACTCAATTTTGTCAAACTTTCTGCCACTTCAAAACAAGAGTAGCCCTCCTTCCAATCTGCAACAGAAATATCTTTAGAGTACATATTTCTACCAACAGTCTCTTCAAAGCAATCTAGGCTTTCTCTACCAAGCTCCTCACAATTCTTCCAGAATCTTCCCCTTATCCATTTAAAGAGCTATTCCAACATATTTAGTATTTGCAAACACAGTAGCACCCACTCCTCTGGTACCAAAATCTTAGTTTGCTAAGGCTGCCAGAATGCAATACACCAGAGATGGAGTGGCTCTTATAAAGGGGACTTATTTAGTTACAAATTTACAGTTCCTCAGAGGAAAGGCAGCTAACTTTCATCTAGGTTTTTATGTCACATGGGAAGGTACCCAGCAACATCTACTGGCCCTCTCTCCCAGCTTCTGGGTTGAAACAGCTTTCCCCAGGGTGTGTCCTTTCTGCATCTCTGAACATCAGATCTGAGCCAGTTCTGAACCCCGAGCTGAGTTGTACTGGGCTGTTGAGCTGTGTTGGGCTCTCCTCTTAAGCCTCCAACTAATTAAATTAAATGTCACTTATTGTGGAAGGCACTTCCATTAGACAACCACAGATGTAATCAGCCATAGATGAATTTCATATGCTGATGATTTAAGTCCATAGCAACAGAAAAACTAGGCACAATCTCACCTGACCAAATTGATGCCTAAATCTAACTACTCCAGTAGGCAAACCTAAGGGTTTTCTTTTTTGATTACTTGAATGGGTCTCTTTGTCCATCAGTATCCCCTGGATTAAATAATCAGGTGTTTGCCTCTATCTGTATAAAACTATTTCAAGTATTTGGAGTTGAATTTTATATCTCTCTCTCCCACTTATCTCGGTTCTTGACAATATCCTAGAATAAACAAACAAACAAAAAAAGTAGAAAACCAGATATATATGTAATATTCTTAGGGCTTTTTTCAAGCAAAACTTTTTTCAAGCCTGGCTCATGTAAACTATAAATAGTATCACATCTCAAAGACTTCTGTCTTAAGAAATCATTTATTAAACTCTATATTGCTGTCTTAAAACTGTCTAGTGTATTGCTGTCTTAAAACTGTCTAGTTATGTAATCTTGTGGCTAACAAAAAATTTTCAGAAAACATAAAATGGAAGCATTTGAGATCAGCAGCAGTAATAATAACAACAATAAAAAAATGAGCCACCATTTATTGAGAGCCTATTGTCAATAATTTCTTCCCTTTATAATTGAGGGAATTCAGAAATGTTAAATTTAAGGTCCACAGGTAGTAAGTCAGGTTTATTCATGAAAAGCAGGGCTTTTCCCACTATACCATGCCACCTAGGCCTCCCTAAGATTGACTCTAAATTTGTACAAGAAATTCATTTGCCAAATAACTTGATATCCACTTGGGAATCAAGATACTTTTGTAGACACCAATCACCACTATCCATCATTTAGGCTAATGATGCTGTTTCTGCCATTCCCAGACTATATCTCAGTCCCTTTTCCTACTGCCAGTATATTTCAGGTGTTTCTTAACAAAAGCTGAAAAAAAAAATTGCAGCCTAGCTGAGCTGAAGATTCTCCTCAGAGACAGAAACCCCAATTTTTTTTTGTATTTTTCTGTTTATTTTTTTAAGAACAATTTTATTCATATACCATTCAACCCACCCTAAGTGTACAATCAGTGCTTCCAGATAGAATCACAAAGTTATGCATTCACCGCCACAATCAATATGAGAACATTCCCATTTCTTCCAAAAAAAAAAAAAATTCCCACATCCCTCCCTTATATCCCTCTATTACTGACATATAGTTTTGGTATAGTGCTTTTGTTACAATTAATGTTGCCATGTTTGCCATGTGCCTCTCCAGTTGAGAGAGAAACCCTGAACTTCATTGGCATTTCTTGAGTGAAGGTAACCTCTTGTTGGTCCCTTAATTTAGACTTGCTTTAATTGGGACATTTTCATGGCCTTAGAACTGTAAACTTGCAACAAATTTAATGCTTAGAGTTTGCTCATTATAGTTAGTTCATATTAGTGATACCATACAGTCATGTGTTGTTTTGCTTCTGGTTTATTTCACTCAACATAATGTCCTCAAGTTTCATTCACATTGTTGCATGCATCGTGACTTGATTTCTTCTTACAGCTGCATGATATTCCATTGGATATGTTTATATCAGTTTGTTCATACACTCATCAGTTGATGGCCATTTGGGCTGTTTCCATCTTTTGTTAATCATGAATAATCCCTGTATAAACATCAATGTTCAAATGTCTATTCGTGTCCCTGCTTTCAGTTCTTCAGTGTATATACCAAGTAATGGAATTGTCAGATCATATGGCAATTGTATACTTGGCATTGCCAGGTTATATGGCAATTGTACACTTAGCTTCCTGAGAAACCACCATAATGCCTTCCAGAACAAGCTCAGATATTCTGATGTGTAGTTAGAGGTTAATTAAAATTTGCACTCAGTGTAGTATAGAAGATGAGCATCATTTTCTAAAATGCAACAGAAATTTACATTACCAAGCATTCTCTTAAGTAATTTTGCAAAAAAAAAAAAGAAATAAAATATAAACAAAAACAAAACCCAGTCTTACATAAAAATACTCAAAATACTTAAAGGCCCAGCAAAATAAATCTTCATTCATCAAATAAGAAGTTTAAAATGTCTTATGACCCAACAAGAATGAAAAGTCAATTTAGGTTCCTCTATACTATCATAAAATTACAAAGGTACACTTTATTACCCAACTACAAAGATTTTTAAAATGTTACACAAAATATGCTTACTCCTCTAAAAACATTAGACCACTTGTTATATAAAAGGGTAAACTTATTTACTGCTAATGATGTGTTTGCCCAACTCAACATCTATAAGAAAGAGGTTTTACCTTGGAATAATCAATTAATAATATCTATAACATAATATAAAACCAATGGTCCCAAAGTAGGGGCTATTCCTTAACTGGACTTTCTCTTCATTATTCTGCTGTGGGCATTCAAATGACTGACTTCAGGAGGCATCTTTCTCTCTAGAGAATGTGCTCTTTAACTGGTGATTTTTTAAAAATTCATGAATGGTTTTATCAGTCCTGATAAAGCAATTGACCGGTCTAGATACTATGCTTTACTTTTTTCCTGAGTACATTTTCTTTCAATTTTTTTTTTAGAGAAATTGTGGGTTTACAGAACAATCATGCATAAAATACAGGATTCCCATGTACCACCCCACCACCAACACCTTACATTAGTGTGGAATACTTGTGTATTTGTTACAATTGAATGCAGCATATTTCTATAATTGTACTATTAATTACAGTCCACATTTAACTTAAGGTTCATTGCTTGTGTACTGTAGTTCTAAGGTTTTAAAAAAATTACTGTTACCATATGTACAATCTAGCATTTCCCTTTTAATCATATTTAGGTATATATTTCAGTGCTGTTAGTTGCATTCACAGTGCTGTGCCTACCATCACCACCACCCACAACCAAAACATTTCCAACATCCCAAATAGGAACCCTGTGCCTTTTAAGCCTTAACTTCCCAATCCCTATTCCCATCCAATCCCCTGGTAACCTATATTCTAGATTCTGACTCTTTGAGTTTGCTTATTCAAATTGTTTAAAATCAGTGAGATCATGCAATCTTTGTCCTTTTGTATGTGGCTTATTTCACTCAACATGTCTTCAAGGTTCATCCATGTTGTAGCTTATCATCAGGACTTCATTCCTATTTATGGATGAATAATATTCCATTATATGTATATACCACATTTCATTTATCCATTCGTCAGGGCTGACGAACATCTGGGTTTCTTCAATCTTTTGGCAATCGTGAATAATGCACTATGACCACTGATGTGCAAATATATGTTCAAGTCCCTGTTTTCAGTTTTTTGGATATATACCTACTAGTGGGATTGCCAGGTCATATGATAGTTCTATACTTAGCGCTCGGAAGAACTGCCATACTGTCTTCCACAGAAGCTGCACCATTTTACACTGCCACCAGCAATTAATAATTTACGTCTTTCCAATACTTGTTATTTTCCACTTTTTTAATAGTAGTCATTCTAATGAGTGTGAAATGGTATCTCATTGTAGTTTTGATTTTCATTTCCCTGATGGCTAATGCTGATGATTATCTTTACATGTGCTTTCTGTATATGTTATTTAGCGAGATGTCTGTTCAAGTGCTTTGGGCATTTTTTCCAATGGTTTGTCTTTTTGTTGTTAAATTGAAGGATTTTGCTACAGATTCTGGATATTAATCCTTTATCAGATACGTAGTTTCCAATTATTTTCTTCCATTGTATAGGTTGTTTTACTTTTATGATAAGGTCCTTTGAGGAACAAAATATTTACATTTTGATGAGGTCCCATTTATCTATTTTTTCTCTTGTTGCGTATGCTTTGGGTGTAAAGTCTAAGAAACCACTGCCGAACACAAGGCTCTGAAGATGCTTCCCTACATCTTCTTCCAGGAGTTTGAAAGGCAGGCATTCTAACCACTGAACTACTCGTGTACCCCTTAGGAGTTTGATAGTTCCAGCTCTTATATTAAAGTCTTTGATCTATTTTGAGTTGATGTTTGTATGTAATTTTTGTACATGGTATACATAGGGGTCCTCCTTTTTATTTTTTTCAAATGCAGATTCAGTGCTCCCAGCGTCATTTATTGAAGGGACTATTCTTTCCTCATTGAGTAGTCTTTGTCACACTGTCAGAAATCAGTTGGTCATAAATGTGAGGGTCAATTTCTGAGCTCTCAATTCAATTCCATTCGTCTAAATGTCTGTCCTTATGCTATACTAATACTGATTTGATAACTGTGGCTTTGTAAGAAGTTTTTAAATTGGGAAGTATAAGTCTTCCAATTTCATTCTTCTTTTTCAAGATGGCTTTAGCTATTTGGGCCCTCTTATTCTTCCATATAAACTGGATGACTGGCTTTTCCATTTCTGCAAAGAGGTTGGTTGGAATTTTTATTGGGATTACTGTGACACTATAAATTGCTTTGGGTAGGATTAACCATGTAACATATTTAGTCTTCCAATCCACAAACATGGAATGTCCTTCCAATTACTTAGTCTTCCTTAATTTCTTTTAGCAATGCTTTGTAGTTTTCTGCATACAAGTCCTTTACATCCTTGGTTATATTTATTCCTAGATATTTGATTCTTTTAGTTACTATTATAAATTGAATTTTTTTCTTTATTTCTTCTTCTAATTGTTCATTGTTTATGTATGGAAACACTTGATTTTTGGGGTGTTGATCTTGTACCCTGCCACTTTGCTGAATTCATTTATTAGCTCTAGGAACTTTTGGTGTGGATTTTTCAGGATTTTCTAAATATAGGATCATATCATCTGCAAACAGGGAAAGTTTTACTTATTACTTTCTAATTTGGATGCCTTTTAAATTTCTTTATCTTGTTTAATTGCTTTAGCTAGAACTTCCAGCACAATGCTAAATCACAGTGGTGACAGTAGGTACTGCTGTCTTGTTCCCTATCTTAGATGAAAAGCTTTCAGTCTCTCACCATTGAGGTATGATGTTAGCTGTGGGTTTTTAATATATGCCCTTTATCATGTTGAGAACATTTCCCTCTATTCCTATTTTTGAGGTATTTTTATTGTGAAAGAGTTCTGTATTTTATCAAATGCTATTTCTTTATCAATTGAGATGTGTTTTCCCCCTTCATTCTAATAATGTAGTGTATTAAATTAATTGATTTTCTTATGTTGAACCAACCTTGCATACCAGGATAAAACCCACTTTATAACAGTATATAATTCTTTTGATATGTGGTAGCTTGAAGCTGTTATGAATCACAGAAGAGGCCATTTTAATCTTCTTTTAATCCATTCTTCCGGGTACAGACGTACTGTAGGTAGAACCTTTTGATTAGGTTATTTCAATTGAAATGTGACCCACCTCACTCAAGGTATGTCTTAATCCTCATACTGGTATCCTTTATAAGATGATAAAGTTCACACAGAAAACCCATAGATATTAAGACAGATGAATTCAGAGAAGCACCCACAGAAGCTGAGAGAGAAAGCCACTGAAGCCAGAAGCTGAAAGTAATGAAACCCAGGAAAGATGGACTAGACACTGGCCATATGCCTTTGCATGTGACAGAGGTTTCCTGATGCTGGTAGCCTATCTTCAGAGTCCAGCTATCATCTTGTTGATGCCTTGAGTTGGAAATTTTCATGGCCTAACAACTGTAAATTGTAAGTTAATAAATCCACAGTGTATAAGTTAACCCATTTGTGGTATGTTGCATTTCATCAACTTTAGCAAACCAAAACACAATCCTGTTGGATTTGGTTTGCTAGTATCTTCATGAGGATTTTTATGTCTATATTCATTAGAGATGTTGGTTTGCAGTTTTCTTTTCTGATGATATCTTTATCCATCTTTGGTATGAGGGTGATGTTGGTCTTGTAGAATGAGTTAAGATACCCTAGAAAGCTAACTCATTCTTTGATTTCTTGAAAGAGTTTGAGCAGGATTGCAATGAAGTCTTATTGGACTGTTTGGTAGAACTCCCCTGTGAAGCCTTGTGGTCCTGGGCTTTGCTTTGTTGGGAGATTTCTGATTACTGATTCCATTTCTTTACTAGTAATTGATTTCTTGAGATCTTCTATTTCTTCTCTAGTCAATGTAGGTAGTTTGTGTGTTTCTACAAATTTTTCCATTTCATCTTGGTTACCTAATTTATTGGCATACAGTTGTCCATAGTATCCTTTTATAGTCCTTTTAATTTCAAAGGGTTTGGTAGGAATGTCCCCCTTTTCATTTTTGATTTTCATTACCTGTATCCCTCTTTTTCTCTTTGTCAGTATAGCTAAAAGTTTGTCAGTTTTATTAATCTTTTCAAAGAACCAACTTTTGGTTTATTCTAATGTGCTTGTTTTCTATTTCATTTCTCTCTGCTGCAATCTTTGTTATTTCCTTCCTTCTGCTTGCTTTGGGTTTAGTTTGCTCTTCTTTTTCTGGTTCTTCCAGTTTTGAGGTTAGGTCTCTGATTTTAAGTCTTTCTTCTTTTTTAATGTAAACATTTAGTGCTATATATTTCCCTCTCAGGCCTTTACTGCCTTCCATAAGTTTTAGTATGGTGTATTTTCTTTTTTTTTTTTTTTTACATGGGCAGGCACCGGGAAGCAAACCCGGGTCCTCTGGCATGGCAGGCAAGCATTCTTGCCTGCTGAGCCACCATGGCCTGCCCAGTATGGTGTATTTTCATTCACTTCAAAATATGTTGCTTACTTTAAGCATATTTGTGAATTTTCCATTTCTCTGTCTGTTACCGATTTCTAGCCTTATTCCACTGTGGTCTAAGAACATACTTAGAATTGTATGATTCCAATATTTTTAAATTTATTGACATTTGTTTTGTGACCCAACATATGGTCTCTCCTGGAGAATGATCCATGGGATGCAGTGTTCTATATATGTCTGTTAGATCTAGTTGGATTAGTGTATCACTCAAGTGTAGTACTTGAGTGATACACTAAATAAGATAAATAAGAATGTACTTCCTTATTTATCTTCTGCCTAGATGTTCTATTCATTATTGAGAGTTGACTGTTAAAGTCTCCTACCATTAATGTTGTACCATCAATTTCTCCCTTCAATTCTGTCAGTATTTGCTTCATATTATTTTGGGGCTCTGCTGTCATGTGCATATACATTCATCTTCCTGTTGAATTCTCCCTTTATCAGTATAAAACAACCATCTTCGTCCCTCCTGTTTTTTAGGTAAAGTCTATTTTACCTGATACTAATAGAGCCATCCCAGCTCTCTTTTGGTTGCTACTTTCATGGTATATTTTTTTCCATCCTTTTACCCTCAACTTTCTTGTATCTTTAATTTTAAGGTGAGTCCCTTGCAGACAGCATATAGCTGGATCATACTTTTCTATCCATTTTGTCAATCCCTGCCTTTTGACTGGAGAATTTATCCATTTACATTAAAAATCACTACTGGTAATACAGAACTTTCTTCTGCCATTTTGTTATTTATGATTTCTAAGTCTTCCACATTTTTGCAAATATTTATTTGCTTTTTTGTGTGTTGTACCATATTGATTGCCTTTTTACCTGGATATATTTTTTATCTCTTTCCTTCTGGTTACCATGGGTTTAAAATTTAACATCCTAAATTTATAACAATCATATATAGTTTGATACTAACTTATCTTCAATAGCATGCCCATATACCTTTCCTATACCCCTTTGTCCCCTCACCATTTTTATGTACTCTTTGCCACTTACATCTTTGTACAGTGTATGTCTAAAAACATAGATTTATCTTTAGTTTTTATGTATGTGCATTTTAGCATCTATAGGAAGTAAGAAGTGGAGTTACATACCAAATAATGCAATACAATAATATCGGTATTTTAAGTGACCCAAATGTTACCTGTTTACAGGTCTTTATTTCTTTGTGCCATTTTGAAACCTGTCTAGTGTCCTTTCCTTTCAGTCTGAAGAATTCCCTTTAGTATTGCTTGTAGGGCAGATCTAGTGAAGATGTACTCCCTTAGCTTTTGTTTATCTGAGAATGTCTTAATCTGTCCCTCATTTTTGAAAGAGTCTCACCAAATATAAAATTCTTGGCTGGCAGTTGTTTTCCTTCAGCATGTTAAGTATTTTATCCCACTGCCTTCTTGCCTCCATGGTTTCTGATAAGAAATCGGCACTCAATCAAATTGCGACTCCCTTGTACATAATATGTAGCATATCTCTTGCAGTTTAGTGTAATCAATATATGATGGGGAGTATTTTTCTTCATGCTTATCCTGTTTTGTGTTCTCTGAGCTTCTTGGGTGTACATCTTCACATCTTTTGCTAAGTTTGGGAAGTTCTCTGTCATTATTTCTTTGACTATTCCTTCTGCCTTTTCTTGTTTTCTTCTCCTTTTGGGACCCCTGTAATGTATATATTGGTGCATGTAATATGTCACATAGCTGTCTTAGGCTATTTTCACTTTTAATATATCTTTTTTCTTCTGGTTTTCAACCAGACTCATTTCAAGTGTCTTCCTTTTTTTTTTTTTTTACTTTTTTTTAATTGTATAGTATAACATATATACAAAGCAAAGAAATAAAAAAGCAATAGTTTTTTTAAATTTTATTTATGAAACATAACCACATACAAACACACATTTTTACCATATGATCATTCCATTCTTGTTATATAATCAGTAACTCACAATATCATCACATAGCTGTATATTCATCATCATGATCATTTCCCAGAACATTTACATCAATGCAGAAAAAGAAACAAAAAGAAAACAGAAAAAAAATCATACATATCATACCTCTTACCCCTCCCTTTCATTGATCACTAGCATTTCAATCTACTAAATTTATTTTAACATTTGTTCCCCCTATTATTTATCCATTTTCAACTCATATGCTTTACTCATCTGTTGACAAGGTAGACAAAAGGAGCATCAGACACAAGGTCCCCACAATCACACAGTCACACTGCAATAGCTACACCACTACACACTTATCTTCAAGAAACTCAGCTACTGGAACACAGCTCCATACCTTCAGGCAGTTTCCTCCAAAGCAAGAGTTTCCGAAGCACTCTTCAACAAGTGGTTACAGGGCAGATCCTCATATTTTTCTAGCTGCTCCAGAATATAGGAGGCTAGAGGGCCTAAATATTTTTTATCATCACAATCGCTTTTTTCCTTCTTTTTTGTGAACAATAACATATATACAAAAAAGCTATAAATTTAAAAGCACAGCACTACAATTAGTTGTAGAACATATTTCAGACTTTGACATGGGTTAAAATTTCACAATTTTAGGTTTTTACTTCTAGCTGTTCTAAAATACTGGAGACTAAAAGAAGTATCAATTTAATGATTCAGCTTTCATATTCATTTGTTAAATCCTATCTTCTATGTATAACTCCACCATCATCTTTGATCATTCTGTACCTCTCTTTAGGGTTGTTTGAGCTAAGTTAATTCTAAATTTTTGATATTGGAAGGATCTGTCACTAATATGGGGTAGGGAGATGGAACTATTTGATGTTCTGGAGAGGCTGGACTAGGATTCAGGACTTATCTGGGCCAGGGACCCGTCTGGAGGTTGTAGGTTTCTGGAAAGTACATGGAATCCTTGTGGAATCTTATATATTGCCCTAGGTGTTCTTTAGGATTGGATGGAATGGTCCAACCTGCCTGGGGTTGACAGGTTATGATAGATACCAAGGTCTACCTGAAACTTGCATAAGAGCCACCTCTAGAGTAGCCTTTTGACTCTATTTGAACTCTCTCTGCCACTTATACTTTATTAATTACACTTCTTTTCCCCTTTTTGGTCGGGATAGAATTGTTGATCCCATGGTGCCAGGTCTGGATTCATCCCTGGGAGTCATCTCCCATGTCATCAGGGAGACTTTCACCTAGGGATGCCATGTCCCATGTAGAGGGGAGGGCAATGATTTCACTTGCAGAGTGGGCTTAGAGAGACTGAGGCCACTTCTGAGCAACAACAGAGGTTCTCCAGAAGTAACTCTTAGGCATGCCTATAGGTAGTCTAAGCTTCTCTGCTACCTACATAGGCTTCACAAGAGTAAGCCTCATGATCAAGGGCATGGCCTATTGATTTGGGTGTCCCTAAAGTTTGACACAGTATCAGGGGATTCCCTGATGGTAAGGTTCAATAGTTCTATATTCTTTCTCTCCTCCCTTGGGAGACTTTGCCAATACATTTTGATTATCTGCTTAACATACTTTAGGATATTACCAGGCATTACAATAATCTATGCAGGATTAAAGGACTCTTTCTTATTCTGTGGTCCCTGTGTTTCAGTTGTTCAAATGAGCTATACAAATAGGTTGAATTAGATTATGCACTGCAGAAAATTTCAGTTCCAGATCAAATAAACCTTTCTTCTATTGGTCTCAGAGTATGTGTGGTTCTAAAATATAGACACTGTCTTCATTACCCCTGTGTTCTGAACTACTTTAACCCCAACCTGTTTGGCTTTGTTCTTTTCTCTAAATATCACATTATGTATATAAAACAGCCTCTCAAAATCCAGAAATATGAATCACCACCCCGGACTTAGTGTGTCTTCTCTAAAAGCTTACAATCTAGGCCCTTGCTTTCTTATAAGCGTTTTCTAAAGCTGACTATACCACTGTTGTTCTTTTGTTTCTGGCTTATTTTGTCTCACCAACTGTCCCACATGTTCATTCACATCATTGCATGCCTCACAACTTTCTTCCTTTTTGTAGAAGCACAACCTTCATTCTTAAGTATACACCATCGTTCACCAATCTACTTCTCTGTCAGTGCATCCTTCAGCCACCTGCATTCATCGGGCATCATATAGAAGGCCCAAAGTCCACAGACCATCAGCATTCTCAATTTTAGATAATTTCATTGTTCCTAAGAGAAAGAAAACCAAAAAACACACCCTCGCCATATAGGAAATCTAAACCCCCTCTTAACACTTGTCTCTCCCCCCATTATTTGACTCTGCTGTTGCTGTGGTAGTACTGATGGTTTCCATTTGAACATAGCTCATAGCATAAAATAGCAGTTGTCCCCCTGTACCTTGGACTTAAAGAATCATATCTTTGAAGTAATTCTTATGAGAACTAATTCATATTTTTAGTGTTAATCAGTGGGACATGTAAGTCTATACATCCTCTTTCAATCTTGTTCATTTTCAATATCGTAATATTACTTCTAGACCCACTAGAGAATCAACTTTGCTCCTATCTATTCCCTTACAATGGAGTTCAACCTCATTATTTCACCCATCTCTAGTTTCTATGTATCTCTAAGTCCCCTATATTCTGTATTATAAGCCTCTGATTATATTTTTATGCTGGTAATAAAAATGGAATGATACAGTATTTATTCTTTTGGGTCTGGCTAATTTCGCTCAGCATTATGTCCTCAAGGCTCATGCATCTTGTTGTGTGCTTCAGGATGTCATTTTGTCTTACTGCTGCATAATATTCCATTGTATGTATATACCACATTTTGTTGATCCACCCATTCGCTGATGGGCATTTGGTTTGTTTCCATCTTTTGGCGATTGTGAATAATGCTGCTATGAACATTGGCGTGCAAATGTCTGTTTGTGCATTGCTTTCAGCTCTTCTAGGTATATATCAAGTAGTGCTATTGCAGGGTCATAGGACAACTCGATATTTAGTTTCCTAAGGAACCGCCAAACAGTCTTCCATAGTGGCTGCACCATTATACATTCCCACCAGCAGTGCATAAATGTCCCAGTTTCTCCACATCCTCTCCAACATTTATAGTTTCCAGTTTGTTTAATAGCAGCCATTCTTATAGTAGGAGGTGGTATCTCATTGTAGTCTTAATCTGCATTTCCCTTACAGCCAATGAAAATAAGCATCTCTTCATGTGTGTTTGACTCATCTGTATCTGCTCTTCAGAAAATGCCTATTCATATTTTAAGCCCATTTTATAATTGGGTTGTTTGTTCTTTTGTTGTTGACTTGTATGACTTCTTGTATATAAGGAAATCAAACCTTTGTCCGATATGTGATTTCAAATATTTTCTCCCATTGAGTTGGCTGCCTCTTCACCTTTTTGACAGTCTTTTGAGGTGCAGAAGCATTAGATTTTAAGGAGTTCCCATTTATCTAATTTTTTCTTTTTTTGTTTGTGCCTTGAGTGTAAAGTTTGTCTTGAAGATGTTTCCCTACATTTTCTTCTAGAAGCTTTATGGTACTAGTTCTTATTTTTAGGTGTTTGATCGACTTTGAGCTAATTTTTTGTGTGGGATGTAAGATAAGGGTTCTCTTTCATTCTCTTGGCTATTGGTATCCAGTTCTTCCATGCCCAATTATTGAAAAAACTATTTTGTCCCACTTCAGAGGATTTGGGGGCCTTGTCAAAGTCAGTTGACCATAGATTTGGTGGTCTATTTCTGCACTTTTGATTTGATTTCATTGGTCAGTGCTTCTTTGTGCCAGTAGCATGCTTTTTTGACTAGTGTGGCTTTATAATAGGTTTTAAAGTCTAATCGTCCCACTTCATTCTTCTTTTTTAGGATGCTTTTAGCTGTTTGGGGTCTCTTTCCCTTCAGATGAACTTGATAATTAGCTTTTTAAATCTTCTAAGTAGGTTGTTGGAATTTTTATTGGTATTAGGTTGAATCTGTAGATCAATTTGGGGAGAATTGACATCTTAACTATATTTAGCCTTTCTATCCATGAGCAGGGAATGTCTTTCCACCCATTTAGATCTCTTTGATTTCCTTCAGCAACGTTATATAATTTTCTGTGTACAAGTCCTTTATGTCTCTAGTTAAGTTCATTCCTAACTATTTGATTCTTTTAGTTGCTATTTTGAATGGATTTTTTCCCCTTAACTGACTCCTCAGCTATGTCATTGCTTGTGTATAGAAATGTTATTGATTTTTGCACATTAATTTTATATCCCACCACCTTGCTGAATTTGTTTATTAGCTCAAGTAACTTTGTTGTAGATTTCTCAGGATCTTTCAAGTACAGTACCATATTACCTGCAAATAATGAGAGTTTCACTTCTTCCTTTCCAATCTGGAGGCCTTTTATTTCTTTGGCCTGCCTGATTGCCCTAGCTGGAACTTCTAGCACAATCTTGAATACTAGTGGTGACGTGGGCATCCTTGTTTTATTCCTTATCTTAGGGGGAAAGTTTTCAGTCTCTCTCCATTGAGTACAATGCTGGCTATTGGTTTTTCATATATTCCCTTTATAATGTTGAGGTAGTTACTTTTGATTCTTATCTTTTGGAGTGTTTTTATCAGAAAAGGATGCTGAATTTTGCTGAATGCTTTTTAGCATGAATTGAGATGATCGTGTAATTTTTCCCTTTCGATTTGTTAATGTGTGGTATTACATTAATTGATTTTCTTGTGTTGAACTATTCTTATATTCCTGGTATAAACCCCATTTGGTCATAGTGTGTAATTCCTTTAATGTGCTATTGAATTCGGTTTGATAATATTTTATTGAGAATGCTTGCATCTATGTTCATTAGTGAGATTGGCCTGTAGTTTTCCTTTCTTATAGCATCTTTACCCAGTTTTAAAATATCCCGTATTAAAATGATATTAGCTTCATAAAATGAGTTAGGTAGAGTTCCTTTTCCCTCAATTTTTTGGAAGAGTTTGAGCAGGACTGATGTTAGTTCTTTATGGAATGTTTGATAAAATTCCCCTGTGAAGCCATCTGGCCCTGGCCCTGTAGGAAGATTTTTGATGACTGATTGAATCTCTTTACTTGTGATTGGTTTGTTGAGATCGTCTATTTCTTCCTGAGTCAGTTGCTCATTTGTGTGTCTCCAGGAATTTGTCCATTTCATCTAAGTTTTATTTAGTTTGTTGGCGTATAGTTGTTCATAGTATCCTCTTATAATTTCTTTCATTTCTTGAGGGTCTGTAGTAACGCACCACTTCTCCTCTCTGATTTTGTTTATTTGCATCCTTTCTCATTTTTTCCTTTGTCAATCTTGCTAGTGGCCTATCAATTTTATTGATTGTCTCAAAGAATCAACTTTTGGTTTTATTGATTCTTTCTATTATTCTTTTGTTCTCCCATTCACTTACCTCTACTTTAATCTTTGTTATTTCTCTTCTCCTATTTGCTTGGGGTTAGTTTGCTGTACTTTCTCAAGTTCCTCCAGGTTTTGCTGTTTTGTCCTCAATTTTTTTCCTTCTTTTTTTAATATAGGCATTTAGGGTAATAAATTTCCCTCTCAGCACAGCCTTTCCTGCATCCCATAAATTCTGATAAGTTATATTTTCATTTTCATTCATCTCCAGATAGCTACTGATTTCTCTAGCACTTTCTTATTTGACTCACTGGTTGTTTAACAGTGAGTTATTTAATCTCCATATATTTGTGAATGTTCTCGTTCTTTGGTGGTTATTGAGGTCCAGCTTCATCCCATTGTGATCAGAGAAAATAATTTCAATGTTTTTATATTTATAAAGACCTGTTTTGTGCCCCAGCATATGACCTATCCTGGAGAATGTTCCATGAGCACTAGAGAAGAATGTATAACCTTGTGCTTTGGGGCGAAATGACCTATATATGTCTATTAGGTCTAATTCATTTATCAAGTTATTTAACTTCTCTGTTTCCTTGTTGTTCTTCTGTCTTGTTGTTCTATCTATAGAGGGGAGTGGTGTATTGAAGTCTCCTACTATTATTGTTGAAACATCTATCACTCCCTTCAGTTTCGCCAATGTCAGTCTCATATACTTTGGAGCTCCTTGATTGGGAGCATAAACATTTATGATTGGTATATCTTCTTGATGAATTGACCCTTTAATTACTATATAGTGCCCTTCTTTGTCTCTTATGATGTTTTTATATTTAAAGTCTATTTTGTCCAATATTAGTATAGCTGCTCCTGCTTTCTTTTGGTTACAACTTGCATGGAAAATCTTTTTCCATCCTTTCACTTTCAATCTATTTATATCCTTGTGTCTTAAATGAGTCTCTAGTAAGCAGCATATAGCTGGATTATTTGGGTTCCTTTTTAAAGTTTCTGTATCTTTACGTAGATTATCATATTGTTATTCATTGTTTTCATAATTTCCTTTGGTTCTTTCTCTGTACTTTCTTTCACTTCCTTGAGCACTTTTAAGATCATTTTTTTAAAGGCTTGTTCTGTATTGTCCACATTCTCCTCTTCCTCATTGGTGGTTTCTATATTATTATCCTTTTTCTTTGCATGGGCTATCACTTCCTGATTCTTTGTTTGTTTTCCACTCTTTTGTTGCACACTTTAAAATGTTAACTCTGGGATTTATTTCCTGAGATATCTGTTTCTTGGTTTTGTAACCAGCTGATGGTAAAACAGAAATTTTCTTAAGCTTCAGCCCTTCTATCAGGAAGGACTGCCCAAAGCAAATATAGTATGTAGGGTTTTCCCTGTCTTTCTGGCTCTGTCTTATCCTGGGCTTTTGCTTGTTAGTTGTTTTGGATTTATAGGAATCTGGTTGTCTCCTCTGTTTCCCATGAGACTGACCTCCCTCTTCTAGATATTTGAAGTTGGCAGGCCTTTGTCCCAAACTATCCACCACTAGAGTTTTTCACAATCCTCATGTTGCTTCTGCCTGGAAGGCCAATTATAGCACCAGGGTCACCCTGGAGAGGACTTTCCCAAGTCAGTCTTTCCTAATCAAAAATGGTTCAGGGTTTCATGGAGGAGTCAGAGATTGTACCTCCCCAAAGTACAATGGGGAGGGGATAGGATGGGTCCAAGAGCTTCTTTGATGGCTCCCCAGAGATGAGCTTTCCTGGTCTGTCCAGCAAATGCATCCCTTCATCTAACTGTACCCTGCAGCCCTGAGGAAGTGCTGTATTTTTAAATCTCCATCACCTCTGCCCCTGTCCAGAAAGGGTTGAAACAATGGCTGCTGCCATTGTCCAGGATGGGTTGAAAGAGCAGTTGCCATCAGAGCAGGTTCCCCGTGATCTGGGAAGTAATTAGTGATCAGCCATGCCCACTCTTGTTCTTGGGAAAGAGGATTTTTACATCCTTTTCTATCACTAGCAGCTAGTTAGGAACTGGACCTGAAGGTGGCCTCCTGTGAGAATGGGGGTGGGCACCAGTATACACCATGCAGAGAGAGCAATTTATTGTTTTTTACCATAATTTATTAGCCTCTCCCTCCTGCTCTTCCTTGGATGCTATACAAAGTTCCTCTGGTCTCTAGAATTTCAAAATAGCTGTGTCAGACAGTTCCTGCCTGTTTAATAGTTGTTTTGTGGAAGGTCTGAGTCCTGGAGCTCCCTATTCCACCATTTTCCTTGGAAGTCTCCTGATTAGATTTTAAAACAAGAAAGGAGAAGCTTTTCCCTCTCTTTTCAAATATAGAATGTAGTGGGAAGTCTGATTGTGAGTTGCACTAATAGTGCTTTTCCATCGTGTTACTCAGGGCCCATGGCCAAGTTCTGCATGTATAAGAATTAAATCATTCAGCTAATATAAAAGCTTTGCCTATGTGACTTCTTTTATAAAACAAAGCCTTTACAATACCCCCCTTTCATGGACTCCCTCTGTTAAAGACTGTTGAACGCTTTTTGAAGCAAAGGTCAATTATATAAAAGCAATGAAACAAACAACAAAAAAAGTCCTGTTAACAGTTCAATTATGCTTATAAAAATTCATAGGTTTGAAGTTACAGACTCACAGCTTTATATCTGGATAATAAGGGCACAGAACTGGATTTTGAGTAGAAGCCAGATATTTATACTACTGAGATCAACTAAGAATCTAAGATGGAATTTGCTTGTCTACTCTCATTTATAGATATTAGTTACATAGTATAGAGAATTATATCAGAAAGAATATAGAATTATTTATTTTATATAGCATAAGTATTATATATCTAAGCTGCACTAAGTGTAACTAAGCATATACTGCATATTTCTTTAATTATTCCAGATGGGGTTCTCAAATTTTCTTATCATGTCAATGCTTGGTTATAACATTTATCACACTCACAGGTAGGAATAACTATCACAAAATGTTAACACTTAAAAAAATTCTCCCTTAAAATGTACATATATATAAATAATATATTTTCTAATATGAGTATCATTATTAATTTTTTAAAAAGAAATCCCATAGTGTATCATCTCAAGGTATGGTAGATATTTTTGACTCACAAATATTAACCAAAATATCTTTTTTTTTTCTGTTTAGGATGAGTAGGTGGAGAATCTTCAGAATTTCCATTATTTTATTATCACATTGATGAGGGTGGGAAGGATGGAATAAAGGAAGGGAGGTATCATAGTATATGGAAATATATATAGCCTATGGAGACAAGCGAGACCTTGATTCATAGTGCAGCTCTGTTAATGACTAGCTGGGATAGTATTCTCATAAGATTAGCCTCAGTATTCTCATTTATAAAATGAAGACAGTTATAACAATCTTTGTAGGGTTATTCTGAAATTTAAAGATTGCATATGCAGTCTTAGCACAATTCCTAGCACATAATCAGTACTCAAATATGATAGCAACTATAAAGATTATGGCAATGATTCTAGATCTTGAATTTTTCCTGAGAGATGTAAACAGAATGGGTTAAAATCCCCAGCAGGCAAAAAGAGGAAGACTCTAATTTACTGACTTTTAAAACTATGTTAACAGTAGGTGCAAGGGTAGTTCAGTGGTAGAAATCTCGCCTGCCATGTGGGAGACCCGGGTTCGATTTCCGGTCCATGCACTTCCCAAAAAGCAAACAAGCAAAAACAAATAACAAAAAACCCAATAAAAAAAAAAGTCCAACAAATGGTGCTGCAATAATGGGATACTCACATGGAAAGATAATAAACTGTCATACCACCATACAAAAAAAAAAAGTTATGTTAACAAACCTAGAAAAATGACAGGAATTTATGGGCATAAAAGTATGGCTTTTTCTAGTCAGTATCCTAAACCATGGAATACACCTAGCCATTTCTAAATAATTATTTTCAAAATACTGTTTATAATTTTTCTGTTAATTTCAGACTCTATTTGCACTAATAGTTTCAGTATCTTTACCAAAAAAAAAAAAGTTATGTTAACAAACCTAGAAAAATGACAGGAATTTATGGGCATAAAAGTATGGCTAGGAAAAGAGAGCACATTTTTAAACACATGATAGATACAGTTTTTGGAAAGAAAATGTTTTTAATGAAAAGGGAAGGGATCTGCAAAATCCTACATTAGATGGGACCGAAGGCAGCTGTACCTGACAGGCTTCTGTACCAACTATTGTCAAATGTATTAGTATGTTTTGTATTTGTCAAAACCGTTTTCCAGATCCTTCATAAGATTTATAAGATATAAATTATATGTACAAGAATGCCTTTAGATATTATGTTATCCATTTTAAGTCAGGCAGACAGAATAACTATAAAAGATATAGTTTCAATTAGGAAATAATTCATCTGTGGCCATTCAGGAGCCTTGCTTTTCCTCTTTTCGTCTTCCCTAGAAAGTTTACATGTTGGTAGTCTATCATGAAGGGGACAGGAAATGGAAAAAACAGACAAAATACGAATTTTCTTCCTTTTCCTCCTCCTTTTAAAAGAACTTAAAACATGTGGCTTGGAAAGATACTTAAACTATTAGTGCAAATAGAGTCTGAAATTAACAGAAAATTTATAAACAGTATTTTGAAAATAATTATTTAGAAATGGCTAGGTGTATTCCATGGTTTAGGATACTGACTAGAAAAAGTTTTAACATGGGAAAATAAATAAAATGAAAGTTATTAACAACTCTTAATTTCATGTTTGGGTCACGGTTTATAAAGTTAATGAAAAAAATAGCTTCCTCTTTTTTGTTATGAAACTCAATAATTGGACATTTTAGCAAAAGATCTTCTGCATTTAGAGAGGTCTTTCTAAAGTCATGGAAAAGACCACTAGGCAATGAGCAAAGCTCCCTTTTCTGGAGGGAAAAAGGATAGCTTTATTGTTGAAAACATTGGGCTATTATGTGAAGCATTCCTTGAATATTTGAAGGCAAGTAGTCAAAAAAATAGTGTAGAGGGAATCCATAATCAGACAGAAATTATTAATGCTCAAAAAGGGTACTGCCTAAGTGCAAAAATATTCTTATAATTGCTCTTACAAAAGTCAAATTTAAAAGTGCATTTGAAAAGAAGGAAATAAAACTTAATGGCAAAAAAGTCAAATGTGTCATATTTTCAGAGCCACAGCTTAGGAAGGCTAACTTAATTCACCTAGGAAGTTATTTCTTACTTCCTTCTTTTTTTTGCATGGGCAGGCACTGGGAATCGAACCCGGGTCTCTGGCATGGCAGGCAAGAACTCTGCCTGCTGAGCCACCATGGCTGACCCCCTTCATTTTTGTAATGGAAGAAATATAGCCTTAAAGAATTCTCAAGTCCACACAATTACTCCATTATTTGATAGAGGTTTCTGCATTTCAAAAGTCATTTTAAAAAAAGAAAAGGTAGAGATAGAAGATGAGGTCCAGGTATCGTCTTTTTTTCAAGAAGATGCTTCTCAAATATGTTAATATTTGTATTCTTTTGTAGCCATTGTAACAAGGTTTGCTTAATGAAAGAATAATTAACACCATATTTGTGTACATACAGTGTTCCAAAAATTAACTTGTGATATCCAGAATTTAGAACTCATTTTCTCATAGAAATGACAGAAGTGGTCACTTGGTTTCCAGATCAACAAATAAAACCTGCTTAACTAAAAATGTTGGTATTTACAGACCTGAGCACCAAATTCTAAGCCTTTGACTTCTGGATGTTGTAGCAAATAGAGAAGTCAGGAGGCAATATTGACATTTATTAAGCTCCTATTACGGGTTTATAAGTAAAGCGTCAAGAATTTCAGTATTTAAATATGCACTCCTTAATTTAGTTTTCTCCTCAATAATTCATAGTTTTCAGCTTTACCATTTTCTAGCTGTTTGATTATTGGGCAAATCAAGCTTTCAGATCTGAAAAATAAGAATAACAATCCCTGTTTCATAAGATTGTGAGGATTAACCAAAATTACATACTTAAGTACCTTCTAAATAGTAGAAACGTCATCTATGGAAAAATGCTAATACTAATACTCAAAATTCCTAGTTGGTAGATGAGCAAGCTGTGCTTCAACAACATGAACTGGAATTTTCCAAGGTCATACAGCCAAATGGAAGTCAGAACCTAGATGTTCTGCCTCCTAATTTTCTCTCTCTCTGTCCTATGTTTAGATTATCTCTATATATTTAATGAAAGCAAATCGAAAGGATTTAATATGCTCATTTTAGACTTGAAACACTTCTACAAGTTTTTTATTTGACTCTTCTCCTTGCTCAGTCATTTAAATATCTCCTCTGATGAATGGGATTTAAAAAATAATTAATTGCCAAAGAAATGAGACATTGTTTCTGATCTATCTCAACACAATTCTTTCAAGACTTTGAAATGAAGTTTACTAGCTGTATCTAATCCTATTTGCAAATGCCTCTAAACCACCCAGTTCCCTTGAAAACTTTTTTTAAAAAACAGCTTTATTGAGACCTTACAGAGGTTTTTAAATCTTCATTTTAAAACTGTGAAATATTTAAACAAAAGTAGATAAATTTAAAGATGATACAATCTAAAGAAGAATAATAAAATCACAATTCATACTCAGTACCAGTATCTTTGAAGCCCCTTACGTGGCTCTCCTCAGCTGCCTCAAAAGCAACTAAGTCTTATGTTAATTATTCTTTAGCTCTTCATTAAGAGTTTTATCATCTTTGTATGCATTCCTACATAACATGTCATATAGTTTTGCCTGCTCTTAAACTTTATATATAAATAAAAATCATTATGCATTCTTTGACTTGCCTTTTCTTGCTCAGTGTAGAATTGTTTGCTGAGAGTCACCCATGTAAATGGGCATAGCTGTAGTTTGTTCATTTTTTACTGCTATATTACATTTCATCACATGAATATAATACTTTATTCATTTTCCTAAACATTTGTATTTTTTCATTTTTTGGCTATTACAAATAATGCTTCTATGAACCTCCTTGCATGTCTTTGGGTATACATGTGCAAGATTTTCTCTAGGATATGTATACCAAGGAATGGAACTCCTAGGTAGTAGAGTTTGCATGATCAACTTTACTAGGCAATGCCTGTCTTCCAAAGTGGTGGTAACAAATTTAAACTCCCATTATCAGTGGCATAATGGTCCCATTGCTCTGTATCCTCACAAACACTTCATATCATCAGCTTTTAAATTTTGCCAATCTGGTAGCTTGAAGTGGTACCTTGTGATATTAATTTGCATTCTCCTGATTATTAATAAGATGGAACACGTTTTTATGTGTATTGGCCATTTGAGTTGGTGGTATTCTATGAAGAACCTGACCAAGCATTTTAAAAATTAATTTGTAGAAATTCTTTATATATTTCTGGAAACACAATTCCTTGTCAGCTTAATGTGCTGCAATTACCTCCTCCCAGTTTATGGCTTGTCATTTGCTCTCTTTATAACACATTTTAATAAAGAGAAGGTTTTACTTTTAATATAGTTGAATTTATCAATATTTTCCTCTATTGTTTTTGATTTTTGCATTTTGGAGAATAGTTTATCAAAGTTGTTCAGAGCATGAATCCTGGACTTACATGGTGTCAAATCCTGGCTCTGTCACTTACTAGCCATGTGCACTTAAATAAATTACTTGTTCTCTTTATGTCTCAGTTTCCCCCACTTGAAAAATAGAGAAAATAACCATACCTAACTCATAGATTTGTTGTAAGACTAACAGCAAAAGCTATATAAGTACTGCTATTATAATATATTATCTTGGAGAAATTCTCCCCCCCCCCACCAACCCAAGGTCATTAAGATGCCTTCCTAAATGTTTTCACATTTTGCCTTTCACATTTAGGTCTTTAACCCACCTGAAATTTATATTTGTGTATGGTGTAAGTTAGAGGTCCAATTTTGTTTTTTTTTCAGAGATACTCGAAGTCATACTACCATTTATTGAAAAGTGCATCCTTTTGCCCCTAAGCTTTAGTAACTTCTTCACCATATGTCAAATGTCTTTATACATATGAGTTGTTTCTGGGCTTTCTTTTCTGGTTTTGCTCTGTTTATCTGTCGATCCCTGAACTAATACCATACTGTCTTATTACTATAGCTTTATTTCCCCTCAACTTTTTCTTATAATATTTGTTAAAGTATGGAAAAGTTTCAATAACAAGACTCTGATTATCTATGTGTACACACACACACACACACATGTTGCTTTGCTTTACCTACTACTTCCATACCCCTGCCTACCACTTACCCACTTCAGCCATGCTGACCTTGCTGTTGCTCAACTATGCCAGGCATATACCTGTTTCAGGGACTCTTTACTGTTCCCTGTATTGGCAACACTCTTCCCCATGGGATCCAAATGGCATGCTCCCTTACCTTTTTTTTGGCCTCTACTCAGATACCATATTCTCAAAAAGGCCTTTGCTAGCCACATTATCTAAAATTGTAGTACCCTTCACTATTTAACATACCATATATTTTATTTTATTGTTTATTATCTTTCTCTCCATCTAGAATGTCATTCTATGAAATCAGGAATTTATACCTGTTTTTTCCACTGCTATATCCCCAATGCGTAGCACAGTGTCTGACATATGATAAGCACCTAAACTTATTCTAAAAAATGATTGGCTAATCTAGTTCTAAAACCTGTGAATGTTTTCTTCATTAATTCATGAATTAATACTAATGCTATATTTATTTTCATTTTAGTTTATTTAAAACCTTCCATGCACCTGATCTTGATAGCTGATGTCAAATTTAAATAACTTCTTAGGATCATGGAAATAGGATACTCATTCTAAGTGAACAAAAGGAGACATTTAATAAGTGGTTCATGATGACCAGTCATAGATTCCAATTGGTTATTTCAATCAACCTTGGAAGACATTAATCCCTTGGGCTTGTCCTTTAAAGTATAAGTACCCTCTGCAGAGCAGACAGAAAAAAATATATATATACTAGCCCTCAAAGAAACATCTATTTTGCTAAATATTCTTCTGATCCTAAAGGGCCTCTTTATCTTATATAATCCTCATATAAACAAAGAACAGAGGCCAGAATGCCTAAGACAAACCTACTCTTTATTAATTCTCATTTTCTTCTGCATGTAAGCTATCGTAGGTATTTTGGCAATAAACTGTCTCCTAGATCAACGGTTCTCAAACATAAGCATCCATCTGGAGAGATTAACACTGATTGTAGGTCCTATCCCCAGAGTTTCTGGTCAGAGTTTCTGATTCCATAGATCTGAGATTGGTCTGAGAATATGTACTTCTAATCAATTCCCAGGTTAGGCTGAAACTGTTGGTCTGGGGGCCATACTTTGAGAACCACTGCACTGGATTAACTGGAAAAGTAATACTGTTCTTATTCTTTACTTTTTATTCCCTGGGCTCCGACTGGTAAAGATGTTTAATTCCCACCTCTGGGCTTAGTGCTCATTTAAGAACAAAGTAATTGTATTAGTCAGGGTAGCCAAGTTGACATAGGAAATGAACTATCACAGTAATTAAAGCAATCAACTGTCCTCAAGTCCTACTTACTAATGGTTCCTTTGACTTTAATCCCCTATATTATCAATGGCTGAATTACAACTATTGTCCCTAGTTTCTTGATGTCTGGCTCCTGGTCCCAAGGCCCACCCCAAAGAACAGGTCCATGACACTTGCTTTCAATGTCAAATGCCTACCAATTATACCCCAGTAAGTCAGATGTTCTGACATCTCAAACTATGTACTCAGTTTTGATATTCATGGTGTCCTAATTACTAACTTTTCCTATCAAATGATTCTCTACATATTCTTTCATTCCTTCATGTTTCCTTCCCTACAATTCACTTTCATTATAGCTCTCATCTGATTTCTAGATTTGTCTCCACAGTTGATGACTCATATTCATCCAGTCCTGTACTTACATGGAGACATTCATACTGACATACTTAATTTTGTCCATTTTATTTCAGGGTACAGTGGGAGAAGCCTTGGAGTTAGATAGACGTGGGCACAAATTTATAGCCTCTAAGAACAAGATGGCTAAATTGTTCTGAGAAGTCAGAGGTTACTTGTGTAAAGCATTAAGCACAGAGGCTTAATGGTATTCATTAAATGTTAATTTCTTCCTGTTTCCCCTGCTGTCTCTTCTAGATTAAGCAGTTTCTTTAGGTAAACACTTTAGTCAAGAAAGCTAATACATTTCCCTGCAAAAACTTTTCCTTCAAATATTTATAATATATGTTTTATTGGACAGACTTTTCCACTTCAAAAACCTTAAAAAAAAATCAAGACCAGCAAAAGTAAAACTTAAGGAAATGTTCATAGCATATGTGTTGGGAATTGTGTCATGGTTAGGGACACGTGTCAACTTGGCCAAGTTGTGGTACCTGTTTATCTGATTGGGCAAGCGCTGGCCTGTCTGTTGCAATGAGGACATTTCACAGGATTAGGTCATGAGCACATCAGCTGCATCCACAGCTGAATCCATTTGTAATCAGCCAAAAGGGAGTGTCTTCTGCAATTAGTGATGCTAAATCCA
>PVIY010014019.1:0-57578 GCA_004026745.1 Myrmecophaga tridactyla | reverse complement strand
CTTCCAACACGATGTTGAATAACAGTGGTGATAGTGGACATCCTTGTCTTGTTCCTGATCTTAGGGGGAAAGTTTTCAGTTTTTCCCCATTGAGCATGATATTAGCTGTGGGTTTTTCATATATTCCCTTTATCATTTTAAGGAAGTTCCCTTGTATTCCTATCCTTTGAAGTGTTTTCAACAGGAAAGGATGTTGAATTTTGTCAAATACCTTCTCTGCATCAATCGAGATGATCATGTGGTTTTTCTGCTTTGATTTGCTGATATGGTGTATTACATTAATTGATTTTCTTATGTTTAACCATCCTTGCATACTTGGGATAAATCCTATGTAGCCATGATGTATAATTCTTTTAATGTGTTGCTGGATACGATTTGCTAGAATTTTATTGAGGATTTTTGCATCTCTTTTCATTAGAGAGATTGGTCTGTAGTTTTCTTTTTTTGTAATATCTTTGTCTGGCTTTGGTATGAGGGTGATGTTGGCTTCATAGAATGAATTAGGTAGCTTTCCCTCCTCTTCAATTTTTTTGAAGAGTTTGAGCAGGAATGGTACTAATTCTTTCTGGAATGTTTGGTAGAATTCACATGCGAAGCCATCTGGTCCTGGACTTTTCTTCTTGGGAAGCTTTTTAATGACTGATTCGATTTCTTTACTTGTGATTGCTTTGTTGAGGTTGTCTATTTCTTCTCGAGTCAAAATTAGTTGTTCATGCCTTTCTAGGAAGTTGTCCATTTCATCTATATTGTTGTATTTATTAGCATAAAGTTGTTCATAGTATCCTATTATTACCTCCTTTATTTCTGTGCAGTCAGTGGTTATGTCTCCTCTTCCATTTCTGATCTTATTTGTTTGCATCCTCTCTCTTCTTTTTGTCAATCTTGCTAAGGGCCCATCAATCTTATTGATTTCCTCATAGAACCAGCTTCTGGTTTTATTGATTTTCTCAATTGTTTTCATGTTCTCAATTTCATTTATTTCTGCTCTAATCTTTGTTATTTCTTTCCTTTTGCTTGGTTTGGGGTTAGTTTGCAGTTCTTTCTCCAGTTTTTCCAAGTAGACAGTTAATTCCTGAATTTTTGCCCTTTCTTCTTTTTTGATATAGGCATTTAGGGCAATAAATTTCCCTCTTATAAATGCCTTTGCAATATCCCATAAGTTTTGATATGTTGTGTTTTCATTTTCATTTGCCTCAAGATATTTACTGATTTCTCTTGTGATTTCTTCCTTGGCCCACTTGTTGTTTAAGAGTGTGTTGTTGAGCCTCCACATATTTGTGAATTTTCTGGCACTCTGCCTATTATTGATTTCCAACTTCATTCCTTTATGATCTGAGAAAGTGTTTTGTGTGATTTCAATCTTTTTAAATTTATTGAGACTTGCTTTGTGACCCAGCATATGGTCTATCTTTGAGAATGATCCATGAGCACTTGAGAAAAAGGTGTATCCTGCTGTTGTGGGGTGTAATGTCCTATTAATGTTTGTTAAGTCTAGCTCATTTATTGTAATATTCCAATTCTCTGTTTCTTTATTGATCCTCTGTCTAGATGCTCTGTCCATTGATGAGAGTGGGGAATTGAAGTCTCCAACTATTATGGTGTATGTGTCTATTTCCCTTTTCAGTGTTTGCAGTGTTTGCCTCACGTATTTTGGAGCATTCTGGCTTGGTGCATAAATATTTATGATTGTTATATCTTCTTGTTGAATTGTTCCTTTTATTAGTACATAGTATCCTTCTTTGTCTCTTTTAACTGTTTTACATTTGAAGTCTAATTTGTTGGCTAATTTGTATAGCTACTCCTGCTCTTTTCTGGTTGTTATTTTCATGAAATATCTTTTCCCAACCTTTCACTTTCAACCTATGTTTATCTTTGGGTCTAAGATGTGTTTCCTGTAGACAGCATATAGAAGGATCCTGTTTTTTAATCCATTCTGCCAATCTATGTCTTTTGATTCGGGAGTTCAATCCATTAACATTTAGTGTTATTACTGTATGGGTAGTACTTTCTTCTACCATTTTGCCTTTTGGAATTTATATGTCATATCTAATTTTCCTTCTTTCTACACTCTTCTCCACACCTCTCTCTTCTGTGTTTTCGTATCTGTCTCCAGTGCTCCCTTTAGTATTTCTTGCAGAGCTGGTGTCTTGGTCACAAATTCTCTCAGTGATTTTTTTGTCTGAAAATGTTTTAATTTCTCCCTCATTTTTGAAGGACAATTTTGCTGGGTATAGAATTCTCGGTTGGCAGTTTTTCTCTTTTAGTAATTTAAATATATCATCCCACTGTCTTCTCGCCTCCATGGTTTCTTCTGAGAAATCTACACATAGTCTTATTGGGCTTCCCTTGTACGTGATGGATTGCTTTTCTCTTGCTGCTTTCAAGATCCTCTCTTTCTCTTCGACCTCTGACATTCTGAATAGTAAGTGTCTTGGAGTACGTCTATTTGGATCTAGTCTCTTTGGGGTACGCTGCACTTCTTGGATCTGTAATTTTGAGTCTTTCATAAGAGTTGGGAAATTTTCAGTGATGATTTCCTCCATTAGTTTTTCTCCTCCTTTTCCCTTCTCTTCTCCTTCTGAGAAACACACAACACATATATTCATGCACTTTATATTATCACTCAATTCCCTGAGTCCCTGCTCATATTTTTCCATTTTTTCCCTATAGTTTCTGTTTCTTTTTGGATTTCAGACGTTCCATCCTCCAGTTCACTAATCCTGACCTCTGTCTCTTGAAATCTACCATTGTAGGTTTCCATTGTTTTTTTCATGTCTTCTACTGTGCCTTTCATTCCCATAAGTTCTGTGATTTGTTTTTTCAGACTTTCGATTTCTTCTTTTTGTTCATTCCTTGACTTCTTCATATCCTCCCTCAATTCATTGATTTGGTTATGATGGGGTTTTCCATATCTGTTCATATATTCTAAATTAATTGTTTCAGCTCTTGTATCTCATTTGAACTGTTGGTTTTTTCCTTTGACTGGGCCATATCTTCAATTTTCCTGGTGTGATTTGTTATTTTTTGCTGGCGTCTAGACATTTAATTACCTTAGTTAGTTTATTCTGGAGATTGCTTTCCCTTCTCTTATCTATGGTTTTCTTGCTGGATGAATTTGTTGTCTATCTGTTCTTTGATATTCAGTTCAGCTTTTTCTGGACCTCTAGCTTAGATTTTGTTTAACAGAGGAGAATTTTTTGGTTCTTGTCTTCTTGTTTCTTGCCCTTCTTGTATGGTGCCTTTCCCCCTCCTCCCCACCCTTAGGAAGGTCTACATAGGTATTATAGACTCCAGACTAAACTGACCTCCCATCAGGGGGAAGGAGTCACCTGCGTCAGTTTTCCCTGAGGGTGAGACCCAGCAGGTTAAAAGACTTTCCTGTGAAGTCTCTGGGCTCTGTTTTTCTTATCCTGCCCATTATGTGGTGCTTGTCTGCCTGCGGGTCCCACCAGAATAAGATGATGTGGCACCTTTGACTTTGGAAGACTCTCCCTGCTTTGAGCATGGTGGAGACAGAGGAGAGCTTGTAGGCTGGTTTTAATGGCTTCAAATTACCAAGCCCTGGGGTCTGAATTCCTTGAGGGAGGGATTCCAACTGAGTTGGGCTTCACCCCTCCCCTGGGGAAGGCACAGGCTCGAGACAAGCCCTGCCTGAAAGGAGCTTGTTACTGCCTATGCCTGGGGCATTTGCAGCCTGAAAAGTCCTGCCACTGAATCCAGAAGCAGTCAAGCCTTTGTAGAAATGCAGCCACAAAAACCTCTGTTTCTTTCCTTTTTTTCTTTTTCTGTTAGCCCAATGGGTGACCTCTGCTTTGACCAGCTTCACCTGAGCTGGGGGCCTATTTTTAGTAGTCAGAATTTGTTAATTAATGCCACAATTGGTGTTTGGTTGGACTCAGCCCCTGCTGCTGTTTAAATCTCTTTCCTTTTCCCTCTGGGAAGCAGCCTGTGGGGGAGGGTCGCCAGCCACGGCGGCTTGGGGAACTCACGGTTCTGGGGAGGCTCGCAGCCGGTCCAGCTGGTCCAGACTGGGGTATGCTATGTGTCCGGTCACTGACATGGCTCCAGGAGCTGTTCTGTACTGTTTCTGGTTATTTAGTAGTTGTTCTGGAGGATGAACTAAAACACGCACATTGCTAAGCTGCCATCTTGGCCCAAATGATCTACTGTACCGCCAAATGCCTTTTTGCTGCAACAGTTGAGCAGGGGAGAGAGCTCACTCTCTCAGAGGAACAGCTGGCATTTCAGGTCCACCCTTCATCGTTCAGTAAATACTGCAAGAGAGACACGGAGGCAGCACTGTGCCCACCACGCCACTAACAGTGGTTCTTTGCACAGATCATGGGGATGTACTGTGAGTCCTGCAGAACTGTGGGAATCTCCCCAGCAGTACCTGACCCCCCAGCTTGGTGGGTAGCTGCAGCCCAGCAGGTTGTTTTGAATTGATAGCACTGTAAACACTCTAGCTCACAGTATGTATTGTTTGGCGGGGGGGGGGGGTGTACTTTTTTTATTATTAAAATTTTCAGGGTGGGCCATGGTGGCTCAGCAGGCAGAGTTCTTGCCTGCCATGCCAGAGACCCAGGTTCGATTCCCGGTGCCTGCGCAAGCCAAAAAATAAAAATTCAAACTTACAGAAGAGTAGAAAGAATAATATAATAAACACCCATATGCATGATTCTGATTTCACAATTAACATTTGTCAGTTCTGCTTCATGTATTTCTTTTTTTTTTTTTTGCTGAAGTATGTTAAAGCAAACTATAGACATTATGGCATTTCATCCCTAAAAATGAAATTTATACACACACATGAAAATATGGTTATTTTCATACATAATTACAATCCCTTTAAAACAGCTAGTAAATTAAGGTAATCCTTGTACATCATCTAATAACCAGCCCATATTCAAATTTCCCAAAATATTTCAAAAATGCCTTTTAAAGCTGTTTTGCTTCATCAAAAACCACAGCGTATTTAGTGTTTACCACTTAAATTTATTTTCATTTAGGACAGGCTCCCCACTCCCATAACACACCAGTCCTGCCCTTTTTAAGAAACCATCTTTTAGATATGTCTGATTGCTCTCTCACAGTGCAATTTTATTTTTACCTTCTATTTCCTATTCAAATTAGATATTGTTCCAACCCAGCCCTTGAAGAGCCTTGGCCAGACAGCCCCAAGACCAAAGAATGTGCTGTGCAGAGAGTGAGGCATGGATGTTATTTGGAGCTTCCAACAGGAGAAGATCTTTCCCAGTTGTGGCCATATAGAAAATGGAAGTCAGTGCTCCACAGACGGGTGGGGGGTACAAGGGACAGCTTACAAGGGTTGAGGACAAAGACATTCCAGAGAGTGTGAGAATAGATTTCCAGCAAGGTCTCCTGACACAAGGATCTGGAAGTATGTTATCAACAGATTGGTAACAAAAATTTTAAAAGGAATTTTTTGGACAAATGATGGTCAGATTACAATATTTTGGATGATTCCTATTCCCAATGGGTTTAAGATTCCCTCCCAGTGCAGCTGAATAGGCCAGCACCAAGGCCAAAGAACCTCATTTTCTTTATTTTGTATGGTCTGAGGCAAAGGCAACAACAGATTATTATAATTTCCCCTTCTCAGCTGCAAAGCCACTGACCCATTAATATGTATTCTCAGAGCCTGTGGGCCTTTAGCATTTCAATGCACACAGGTGCAGCAGCCTAGGGCACTGCATTCAAGTGAGTTAATGCCTGATAGAGCCTTTTAGTCCAATGCTGCAAGGACCTCTTGTGATCTTTTAGCTGTTCCTTTAACAAACCATTCATTCCTTCAATAAGGCGCACACCTGTGGGATTGTAGGGCAGATGGAACATCCACACCATGTCCTGACCCATGGCCCAGGACTGGGCTGTCTGCCCAGTGAAAGGGGTTCCCAGTCACTGTCTATCTGCGTAGGCGCTCCATACAGAGCTCGCACTTTCTGAAAACATCAGATGGTGACCCTCTGGCTTCCCTTCCCCACTGGGAAAGCTAACAGCAGTCCTGTAGCCATGTCCTCAGCAGTAAAGGCACACCTTGCCCTCTCTGAGAATGGGAGGACACTGACATAGTCCACTTACCAACAGGTTACCAGGATTTGTGAGTGGCTGATATGTCCCATTTGATGTGGCAGCCTACATGGTCAATGCAGGGAGCATGAGGCATACTCTCTAGTTACGTCCAAAGGCTGCTGGCACGTAATTGGCAGCTGGAACTGCTGGACCCGATGCCACAGGTTTGACACCCTCAGTGTCCACTTTTCTAATGAAGCCATTCTGCCGCTTTCCTGGTTTTAGCTGTGCTGCTCCACACCCGTGCGAGTACATCTGCTTCCACATTCCCAGGTAACGTGTTGAGAGTGTGAGCAGGGACATGATAGTTATCCTTTGTCATTGGCAGGCATCCCAGATGTCTTTCCACAATTCTTGTCCCCAGAGGGTCAACATATGACTGTCCATTGTTCCTACTTCCAGGTTGCCATTCAGGTCATAAGGCCTTTGTAAACAGCCCAGTTGTTGGTGCAGATAGCACATCTCCTGGCTCACGCACTATTACCATCCATACTGCTCTTAATTCCACCCATTGACTGCTTTGCATATTGCCAGTCTCCCACCATACAGTGTCAATACTGGGTTGTACTGCCACAGCTGTTCCTGTGGAAGCTGCCTGCGAGCAGACCCATCAGTGCACCAAGCAGGCTCAGGAATGGGACCTGTGCCTTCTATAGTGGGCATTTCAACACCTACTTCAGGTGCAGTGACTTCAGCTGCTGAATCTTCTATATAGAACACTGGTCTCAGAATCGTGTGCATTTCTGCACTCAGAGAGCTGGTATTGAAAATGTGTAGCAGGTAGGCTTTCTATTTGGTCAGCATGCTCAGTTGGGTTAGAAGCCGTGCCAGTTATCCACCTCTGGGTAAGGATGACCATTTTCTAGGTGACTGGGGATCTTTGTGTCAGTCTCTCCACTTGCAATAAGGCATTATATGCAGCACACAATTGCCTTTCCAGGGAGCCGTATCTCATTTCTGCCCTTTTCCATAACTGTGACCTGAAGCCAAGGAGCATTTGTTTAGAATATCACCTCTGCCACAGACCACACCCAAAGCCAATATTAGTGCTGGCTACATCCAATTCACAGGGCAGATCTAGAACTATGCCCCTCAGTGCTTGTGCCTATTGCTAGTGTCCTTTTTCCCTTTTCAAAAGCAGCCTGTCGGGAGGTATCCCATTCCCAGAATTCTTGCCCCTGATGGCCTGTGGTTTTTTGGTTTCCTGGATGGCTCACCAATTGTTCCAACCCAGCTCTTGAATAGCTCTTGCAGCCCCAAGACCAAAGAATATGCTAAGCAGGGAGTTAGGCATGGATTTTATTGGGACCTAGGAACAGGAGAAGATCCTTCCAGTGGCAGTCACAAGGAAAATGGAAGATGGTGCTCTGTAAAAGGGCGGGGAGTACAAGGGACAACTTATGAGGGCTTGGGACAAAAACAGGGTGTAAGAACAGAATTTCAGGAGGGTCTCATTACACCTGAGTCTGGAGGTCTATTATCAACAGTGACCAAGGGAGAGGAGTTTTAATGCTTAGTTTATGATACCATCTGTACATTCTCCCCCATCCTGAAGTCTGGTGACCTTTAGCTTCTGTCCCCGTCATTGTAAGTGGCTACACGGAGCAACTCATTCTCAATATGGAGGAGGGGCCCAGGCCCTGGGTCTTCACAGATTCCTACGAAGGATTTATTTATCTATTTTTTAAAATGCTTACTGTTTATCAAGTGCTTCATTCATTCCTTTGCCAATATTTATGGAGCACCAACTGGGTACCAGACATTGTTCTAAGGCCTGGGGACATGGCAAGAGCAAATCGAAAAGAAAAATACAGCCCTCATGGAGCTTACATTTTGGTGAAGACAAGCATCAAATGGATAAATAAGAATAAAATAAATAGTGTGCCATATGGGCTCTGGAGAAAAATAAAGTAGGGTAGAACCAGTGACAGTAGTGGAGGTGCTAAGAAGTAACTGGATTCTGGATATATTTTAAAGGTAGAGCCAACGGGGTTTCCTGACAGATTGGATGTGGGATGTGAGAGAAAAAGAGGCGCCAACAACGACTCCAAGATTTTTTGTCTGAACATTCAGAAGAATGGAAGATCCATTAAATAAGATGGAGAAGACCACAGGAAGAGCAGGTTTGGGGAGGGAGAGCAAAAGTTCACTTTGGACATGTTATGCTTGAGACGTCTCTTAGACATCCAAGAAGAGATGTGAAGTAGGAGGATAGATATGTGAGTCTGGAGTTGAGGGATAAAGTCCAGGCTGGCGACACTAATCTGGGAATTGTCCTAATACACACATAGTATTTTACGCCTTGAGACTGGGTAAGACTACCAAAGAGATGAACATAGCTAGAAAAGACATCTAAGGACTAAGCTCTGGAAACTGGGAGATAGTGGGGTGTCCTGGAAGCTAAGGGAGGAAAAAATTTCCAAGAGAAGGGACTGATCAGCCGCCAAAGATAAAGGCTAAGCACTGACCACAGAATTCAGCACTGCTTTGTTTCCCTTGGCAGAAGCAGCTTCATTGAATTGGCCAGAACAAAATCTGTTACAGAGGGAGGAAAGTAATGGGAGATAGCAAATATAAACAACCCTTAAGGAGACATTTTGCTATAAAAGTGAGAAAAGAAATGAGGTGTTAGATGAAAAGGATGAGGAGTCAAGAGGGTTTTTTTTTTTAAAGATAGGAGAAATTATACCATGTTGATCTGCTGATGGAAATGTCTAGAAGAGAAGGGGGAACGGATGATGCAGAAGAGAGAGGAACAACTGCTGGCATTGTCCATGAGGGAATGAGAGGGGATGCAACCTAGGCGCTTGGACAGTTCATCCATGAGGGAAATATGGAGATTACGGGCAGAGGTTCAGGTACTCCATGGCTGTAGCGCGGTGCTAATTTTTCTGAGGAGATGTTACCATCCCCTTTGGAAGTGAGACAACTGAGCCTCGAAGAAGGTAAGTTCCCCAGTAAGTTACAGATTTAGAACTGAAGCCACAGGTCTCTCTGATTTTAAAAACAGTGTTGGTTCTACCACACCATAGCTGCCCCTCTATCTATGCAGGGTGATTAAGCAGAATTTGGAAATCAAAGAGTTAAAGAAATTCTTTGCCACGTTTTATTATTTTTCTTTAATATAAAAGATACGGGCATACACGTTGCTTTGTTTGGAGCACTCTGAGTATTAACGTGGAGTCAGGCCTCTTTGACAAGTCAGCAGTCCATTCGCTCGTGTGGCATGTTTCCATATAAAATTTTAAGTTATTGAGACCTGAAATAATGATTCACAAAATGTCATACTGGTACATTTTCCAAGATTAATTTTTTTTCCTAAATAATTGTGCAAGGATTTTCACTTTACTTCTAGGGAGCTCTATAACTTACAGGAGCACATTCCAGTGCTGGGAGTCATTAGGATTCTCCAAAGCGCAGGGCTTCAAGCAGTGCGCTTCAGGCGCCGGCCAGGCGGGGGCAGAGCCGAAGCCCCGCCCCCGCTGGACCATCTTGCGGCGGCGCTCGGACCCGCTGTTCGGCACAGCTCCACTAGATGGCGCTCGGGGCGTTTCCTCCGCTTCTGGGTCTAACTCGGTGGAAATTCTCACAGTATTTACTGTACGGAATGAAGAGCGAACATCACCGCGCCTCGCAGTAAACGTGTTCGGTCCCTCCTCCAACCACCTCCTCCCATCCAACCTGGAACAGAAGAAGGTGGGAGAACACGATGTTCATCGTCCCCACCGACCTTAAGGCACGTCCACTCAAGTCAACATCTTCTCGAACCCTTACAACGGTGACCTCGATGTCACGAGCAGCCGGGATGCAGGACCGCTGATGTACAGACATTCTCTGTGCCAATGGCGGTGGAGACGCTGACGGGTTGGAACAGCGAGGAATATATTTTTATGTAACTACAACCTGACACGTACTTTCCTGATATTTGCTTCTGAAAACAACTTGTCCAGCGTCCATTAACCAGTTGCCTAGAGCCCTATGCGAGACTGGAGAGCAGCTTTAAATCCTTTCCAGAAGGTAAAGCATATATGCACATGCGTACATACATACATTCATACACAGTTCTCCTGTTATTTCTCTTTTGTTTCATGGTAATAGATTAAAATGGCAGAAAACATGATAATTTATAGATCCTTGAAATGGAAGTCTGTGTGATGGACAAATCCATTCCTGAAAATTGTGTGTGTATCCTCCAGGAATGGCAAGTAGGGTGCAACATCTCCTTATATAAAGTGCAATATTAAATATAATTAAACCAACCCAGACTTTTGAAAATTGGTCAGGGGAGATGCTATTTCTTGACTTGAGTTTATTCCTTTATCTGCAAAATATCATCTCTCAAATCCTCTTACCTGAAATGAACAAAAATTTTAAAATTGTAGACTACTTTAAACAGGTCAGAGTAAATGTTAGCTATCATGGAAGTCTTCCAGGCATATTGATACTCTAGGGCTGAAGTTTGCAAGGCTGGCATGGATGTTTCTGGGAATTATATTTTATCACATACCTAAAATAGGTCTAAGAAGTTAATCTAATTCACTGTTGCTTACTTTTGCTTTGGAAGGGAGAGGAAGGCTAGGAAGATGTGAAAGAGTTAAGTAAAATTGAGATGCAGCCCTTATTATGGAAAGTATATCATTTTGATTAGTGCTTCCAGGACCTATTTCTTTTTCATTAATTCAGCATTTATTGAGGAGCTGTCTTGTGCCACTTGTTCAAAGTGTATGGAGCAGTGTTACCAACTCAAGCGAGTTCTTTTTCGGACACTCACACAGTATGGCAGAAGCTTTTTTTTCTTTCTCATGAGAAAGGACACTCACAACAACAAGCAGCAAGTGAGTGCAGAGTATGGGAGTGTAGGCTCCTTTTATCCTAGTCCTTAACTCAAAGGCTTCCACTGGCTGGCCGCTTAGGAGTCACAATCTAGTTTTGGGAACTAGCAGAGTAATAGGTGAGTTTTCTACACCTTATTATCATAATTATTCATTTAGTTTTTGACCAATCACAGATTAGGGTATGTTGAATCCTTTGTTTGCATATCTGACTGCCTTATATAGAGGAGGAGCAAGTAAGTAAGCTTCATACCCTACACACCTATTATATTCTAGTACTAATGTGATTTGGGGGGAAAGTGCGCCAGGTTAGGGGGTAAAGACTTAAACAAAGGGCCTTCCATACGTCCTTATTTGAGTGGGATGAGTCCACCATTCCTTACAAAAGCGCTGGGGATACACCAGTGAACAGAAATGTGAAGAAACACTGTCATCCTAGAGCTTACCACCTAACGGAAGAAAACCAAGAAATAAGATTTTTTTTAAATGCATAACATTAAGATGAGGATATGTATCACCTTATTGTCCTCAAAGCATTGTCAGATGGCTCAGGTTCAAGTTAGGAAGCTGAGCCTTAATCCATTTTGATCAATAACTAGTTTGGCAATTTGTAAGTCACTTCTCAGTTCCTTGCCTCTGTTAATATCCTATTTTCCTCATAGATTTGATAATTCAATGATAAAACATCTAGAGCTGTAAAAACATTACACAAATGTAGGCCTTTGTTTTTTTGTTACAACTATTAGTATTTAAGAAGAGCATAAAATAAGCCAAAAATAAGGGAACACTTGACCACTAGTAGTCCTTAAGACCAGTGTCAAAAGACTAGTACAATTCAGCTAGAACTCTAAGAGACATCACTTATTTTCAGCTATCACGTATTTCTCTGAAGCAATGAACAAAAACATAGAAGCACTGCCATTTTAGAAATCCAGACTGTTGTGTCTCTTCAAGTGATCAGGGTTGAATAATGTCAATCCTAAAAAGGTTCTAAGTAGCCTCCTTTGGAGTTAAGTAACCCTAGGCTATTCTTTTTGCATGAAAAGGACTAGTTTGCCCAAAGATGTTGAAAGAAACCAACTCTGTAAACCCAGGTAGCTCTAATTTGACTAAACCCAAGGCCAACATGGATACATTGACACAAGATGTTAACGGCAGCAGAGGTATTCTTGTGCGAGTCCCTGTTCAATACAGGGACACTCCAGAGCCTCTTCCAGGAGGTATGATGACTGTGATGCACACAGAGAACACAGGACACTAAATATAAATCCTGAAGCAGGATGTAGTGTCTAACACAGAGGTCTGCAGAAAATTCCAAGCAAGGAGTCAACATCCACAGAGGGGCTTACAGCTGCTGAGATGATTTCCTTTATTTTCCAACATCCCCATTTCCCACTACTTCCCCATGCCTCTTAACAGTTAACCTCATCACCTAAGGGCTTCACCATGGAATTTTTTTCACGAGAAACAGGGGAATTACTATGGTTCATTGTTCTTAAGCAAGTATACCAAAATATGTATGGCTTTTGGTGGAAAAGAAGTCACATGCAGCAAAAGGTAGAATAGGTAAATTCTGCAAATTTCCTGTTGAAAATCCCTCTAAATTTTGAAATTATGCTGACTTGATTTTGCTTCTACTGGAGAACTAAGAGAAATATACCCCCTCATTGACCCAAATGAAGCAAAAGGACTAAATGGATCAACATTTTTTCCACAAGGAAAATTATTAAAAAGGGTCAGTCAGAATACCTCCCTTCCCCACCTCCCCAGTCATGTGAAAGTTTGGTATGAGTTTTGAACAACCATCTGTTTACCCTCATAATTAATTTTGGGGCCCCAAGACCATTTAGGAAGAAATCTCACCCTTAGCAGAGAGCTGAACTGTGAGGGAAGTACCAAAATGTTGCTTGGTTGATAAAACAAAACAAAACAAAACAAAATAGAGCAACAGTAAAAACCCTTTTACCTCTGTCTGGAAACTTCAGTGTCTTCTTATCTAAAAGAATCTGTGAATGCCTAGTCCAGAAAGGAAAATCATTCCTAGTTTTGTCAGTTTATTTTAATTCAGGTCAACTTAACAAACTACCCTCAGTTCAGTAGAAGAAATATTTATTATCTGCCTATTGACTTGCCAGAGTGATACTTAGAATCCAAAGGAAAAAAATCTAATTCTTTTATCAGTAAACTCTTAGTCTAATAGGGAAGAAAGCATATAAGCAAATAACTACAATACATCATTTCCCTTATTGTCTATTTTACTGATGAGATACTAGTGCTCATAAACATTAAATAATTAAATACCTTGGGCCAGACAGCCAATACATATAAGAGCCAGGTTTCAAACCACAGTACTGATTTTTCAGACTGCAGCTGCTCCTGTATTATTCTATTTAGTAATATTACTTAAATTGAGTTTGCTGAATGTCTAATGTAATGCCTGGGAAGCTAAAGATTTGGAAAATCTTGTCTTGCATCAAACATTTAGTAAAGACATGGTCACGTTAACAGGTATCTTCTTTCTGAATACACGTTACCAGGGGCCAGGGGTGGGTAGGTTATAGGGAGAGTTTGGGGTGATAAAAAGTGTTGGTAATGGATGATACTGATGGGTAGCATAACATAGTGATTGTAATTAATGGCGCTGAATTATGTATCTGAATGTGGTTAAAATAGGAAAGTGTAGGTTGTATATGTTATTAGAATAAACATAGTTTAAATACAAAAAACAAAACAAAACCATTGGACGGTAAAACACAGTGAACTCTAATTTAAACCATGTACTATAGTTAATACAATTATATTATTTCATCAATTGTAACAAATGTAACACACTAATGGAAGGTGTTAAAAAAGGGTGGGGAACCTACGTGGGACATGACATCCAGGGGTGAAAGTCTCCCTGGTGACATGGGAGAGAACTCCCAGGGATGAATCCAGACTGGTATTGTGGGATCAACAATTACATCCTGACCAAAAGGGGGGAAAGAAGTGTAATTGATAAAGTATCAGTGGCAGAGAGAGTTCAAATAGAGTCGAGAGGCTACTCTGGAGGTTGCTCTTAAGCAAGCTTCAGGTAAACCTTGCTACCTATCATAACCTGCCAACCCCCAACCAGGACCATTCCAGCCAATCCTAAAGAACACCTAGGGCAATATATAAGATTCCACAGGGTTCTAGGCACTAGAGTAACTTTCCAGAAACCTACAACCTCCAGATGGATCCCTGGTCCAGGTAAGTCCTGAAACCTAGCCCAGTCTCTCTAGAACATCACAGAGTTCCATCTCCTTACCCCATATTAGTGACAGACCCTTCCGATATGAAGAAGTTAGAATAGCCATAACCCAAACACCCTTAAAGAGAGGGATGGAAAAATCAAAGGTGATGGTGGAGTTATACAGAGAAGATAGGATTTAACAAATGAATATGAATGCTGAATCATTAAATTGATACCTCTTTTCTTTTAGTTTCCAGTATTTTAAAGCAGCTAGAAGTAAAAACCTAAAATTGTGGAATTGTAACCCATGTAAAACTTTGAAATATGTTCTACAACTAATTGTGGTGCTGTGCTTTGAAATTCATAGCTTTGTTGTATATGTTATTTTTCACAAAAAAAAAGAAAAAAAGCCGATTGTGACGATGAAAAATATTTTAAGCCTCTAGCTTTCTTTATTCTGGAGCACCTAGAAGGAAAAATATGATCATACGGGAGCCCATAACAAACTCTGGGATCTGTCCTGTAACTACTTGTTGAAGAGTATTTTGAAATAACTATTGCTTTATTATTTGCTTTTTTTAAAAAATTTTTTATTAAAAAAAATTACAAGAAACACAAACATTCCCAACACATACACTCAGCAATTTACAATATCATCACATAGTTCCATATTCATCATCATGATCACTTCCCAGAACATTACCATCAATTCAGAAAAAGAAATAAAAAGACAACAGAAAAATATAACAAACAGAAATAAAAATTTTACAGGCCATACCCCTTACTGATCCCTTTCATTGATCACTAGCATTTCAAACTAAATCTATTTTAACATTTGTTCCCCCATTATTTAATTTTATTCCGTATGTTCCTCTCATCTGTTGACAAGGTAGATAGAAGGAGCATCAGACACAAGGTTTTCACAATCACACAGTCACATTGTGAAAGCTATATCATTATATAATCATCATCAAGAAACATGGCTATTGGGGCGGCTGCCGTGACTCAGCAGGCAGAGCTCCGACCTGCCGTGCTGGAGGTCTGGAGTTCGATCCCTAGTGCCTCCTGCCCAAATGCAAATTAAAAAAAAAAAAAAAAAAAGCGTAAGAAACATGGCTACTGGAACACAGCTCTACATTTTCAGGCAGTTCTTATTTCTTTGCTTTGTATACATGTTATACTATACAGTAAAAAAAGTTTAAAAAGTGGGGGAGAGGATATGGGGACTCTCTATTTTCTACATTTTTCTGTAAACCTACATTTCTAATAAAACAACTTTTAAAGTGAATTTAGAAAACGGTCATCTATGAATGATGAAATTCCAAGTCTTCAAAGGTCTCTAAGAGGTGCTACCATGAACTGCTGTATATAGTTCATCTGACTCAAAGGAAAACTAAAAACAATCCTGCCCTTTCAAAGGAATCAGAAAAAGCAGAATATAGATTAATCCACAGAATAGCCACATAATTTACCCCATTTGACAATGTTTACATGAAAAGTTAATAGTTTTGAGTGACTGCTTTTGTTTAGTTTTTTTACTTATATTCCTCAGTGACAACCAGATTTGTTTTCTTTTCTTGGCATTGTATTGTTAATTTTCAAAGTGTCAAAAAAGATTTAGAGCTAAATAAATGTTCCCTTTTCTCAAATTGTTAATTTCTAATAAGCAAGTAATTTAGCTTTAACAAGCTAATAATTTAGCTTTTTAAATACATCATATCACTCTTCACATCCACTTCTTTTCCTTCCACTTACTCGGCACGTGAAATCCCAAAGAATCTTATATTACCTTTACTGTGAAAAATTCCCAGTCTAGTTCTGTTAATTTGCATTTCTATCCATTATTTACTGAGCCACTTAACTATGCTTTATGCTGGAGAATCAGTGATCCATAAGACCTATGTCCTTAGGAGTTTAATGGCCAAGAGGGACAAGTCACCAAAATTTTTTTTAAACTTTTTTTATTAATTAAAAAAATTAACAAACAAAACATTAAGATATCATTCCATTCTACATATACAATCAGTAATTCTTAATATCATCACATAGTTGCATATTCATCATTTCTTAGAACATTTGCATCGATTTAGAAAAATAAAGACAACAGAAAAAGAAATAAAATGATAATAGAGAAAAAAAAGATTATACATACCATACCCATTACCTCTCACTTTCATTTACCGCTAGCATTTCAAACTGAATTTATTTTAACATTTGTTCCCCCTATTATTTCTTTTTATTCCATATGTTCTACTCTTCTGTTGATATAGTAGCTAAAAGGAGCATCAGACACAAGGTTTTCCCATTCAGAGTCTCATTGTGAAAGCTATATCATTGTTCAATCATCATCAAGAAACATGGCTACTGGAACACAGCTCTACATTTTCAGGCAGTTCCCTCCAGCCTCTCTGCTACATCTTGAGCAACAAGGTGATATCTACTTAATGCATAAGAATAACCTCCAGGGGAACTGTCTGAAAATGTACAGCTGTGTTCCAGAAGACATGTTTCTTGATGATGATTGTATAATGATATAGCTTTCACAATGTGACTGTGTGATTGTGAAAACCTTGTGTCTGATGCTCCTTTTATCTACCTTGTCAACAGATGAGTAGAACATATGGAATAAAAATAAATAATATGGGGAACAAATGTTAAAATAAATTTAGTTTGAAATGTTAGTGATAAATGAAAGGGAGGGGTAAAGGTATGGTATATATATATTTTTTTCTGTTTTCATTTTATTTTTCTGCTGTCTCTTTATTTCTTTTTCTGAATTGATGCAAATGTTCTAAGAAATGATCATGATGATGAATATGCAACTATGTGATGATATTGTGAATTACTGATTATATATATAGAATGGAATGATCATAAAAAAAAAAGAATAACCTCCAGGATAACCTCTTGACTCTGTTTGGAATTTCTCAGCCATTGACACTTTGTCTCATTTCACTCTTCCCCCTTTGGTCGAGAAGGTTCTCTCAATCCCCTGATGTTAATTCTCAGCTCATTCTAGGGTTTTTCTCAGTCCCTTGATGCTGAGTCTCAGCTCATTCCAGGATCTCTGTCCCACGTTGCCAGGAAGGTCCACACCCCTGGGAGTCATGTCCCACGCAGAGAGGGGGAGGATGGTGAGACTGCTCATCATGTTGGCTGGAGAGAGGGGCCACATCTGAGTAACAAAAGAGGCTCTCTTGGGAGTGACTCTTAGGCCTAAATTTTAAGTAGACTTGACCTATCCCCTGTGGGGTTAAGTTTCATATGAACAACCCCCAAGACTGGGAGCTCAGCCTATAGCTTTGGTTGTCCACACTTCTTGTGAGAATATCAAGAATTCAACTTGGGGAAGTTCAATTTCTCCCAGCTCTCACCATTCCCCGAAGGGGGCTTGCAAATACTTTTCCAGTCACTTAAATCACTCTGGGGTTCATCAGGGCATCACTCTGGACAAACCAACGAAACCTCATGTCCTACCTGAGATTCCAAGTACTTATGCAAGTCACCAAACTTTAGTAACCTTGGCAAATGCCATGGTACGAAAATCCTACGATTCTCTAGACTCTCCTGACAAGGGGAACTAATCCTGCACCGGGGAAGGCTTTCAGTTAAGAAGCTCTATTAAATTGCCCAGAGTGACAGTGAGACTGCAGAGAAATGGAATGAATTAGACATAAAAAGTTTAAGAGGGATGGGGTTTGGTAATTGATGGGATATGCTGAGTAGATGAAAGCAAGTTGGGGGATGGCTCAGAGGTAGGTTGGAGGGGAAATGAATTCCTTTTGTATGTTAATTTGAGGGGCTTGTGGACATTCAAATGATGCTAATCAAGTCGTCATACCCATTTGGCAGCCACTGAAGCCAGAGAGGAATGAAATCACCCAAGAATGGAGAAACTAGGGAGAACTTTTTTTAAAAGTTAAAATAGCACATTTTGGCTACACTGTACGAGAACAAGTTCTAGGAGAGGTTCTATTCCCTGTCCTGAACCTCACTTTCCATGGCCTCCAGGTCTAGCTCGTTCAGGCCAGCTTCCCACTTTGATCTGCTTTCCAACAGTTCATCTACCCAGTTTGTGAGTTTAGGAAGTCAGTATACCTTCCCAAAGCATTAACCCGTAGTAACCTGGGGAGGGGTAAATAGGTATTTTTATTAACATATTTCTTCTCTGGTAAATAGTATCCCAATTTTTTTTAAAAGCCCTCCCAACTCATTATCCTAGTGTGTCAAATAGGTAGTGAAGTACAGCTGCAAATGATAATTCTGAATTCAAATCCTTAATCTATCACCTACCACGGAACTTTGGGCATATTTCTATAACTTTATCTTAACTTCGCTTGTAAAAGGAAATATCTACCTTACAACAGGGTTGTGAGGGTTAAATGAGTTAATACGTTACACAGCTCAGCCATCATATGTGGACCTGAAGTTGCCCGTGCCCAGAGCCCAAGCCCGTTTGTGAAAATGAATGGAAGCAGAGTTGGAGGTAACTGTCCAGTTCTAATCCACTCCTTCCCAAGATACAGGTTGGATTTCTGCACTTGCCCCAGGAATCCTAAGAGAATCTTTTCAGGGCCTTACAGGATACTCACGTAATTGGTTCACGAATGACAAATCTCTGCCAGGACCACAAAATCATCCTCTTCAAAAGGTGACTACAGTGAACAATTGCATGTATTGTGAATGCTGTCCAGAGGTCATTGAATAAACATGTTTAACCTCTTGGCACCACCCTTTGTGGTTACCCTGGGTAAAATGAGATGGGTTCTGGTTTTAGAATTCCAAGGATCCTTACTTACCAAAAAACAAACTGAAAGATGACGTCAATCCCACCTGTCTACTTACGCAACAATAAAAAGCCAGGGTATATCGATTTTATGATCTCTGTGAAATTCTGGTGGGGTTATTTCTCTCCCTGAATATTCAGATTAGGCACTAGCTCAAGCACTTGCAGTGTGGACACCACTACCTTTTTTCAGCTCAAACTCCAGCTTAGCCAGTCCCGAATCTCCATTTTTCTTTCTATTCCCAGTCTCGAACACCACCCCTAAAGCCCAGCACTCACAGCTTCTTTGTCATTGTGTCAAAGTAACATTTCATATCAGTAATAATGAAAATTAAATAAGGTTCAGTATTTACAAAATGCCTCCTGCAGTTTCCGAAAGCAGTTGTAGCCTTTAATATTTTGTACCCCAAACCCTGAATCTAAAAAGGGAAAAAAATCCCTTTGATTCACCTAGACACAAATATAGAATTAAAACTTCACAACTGAAATGCTTAGAAAATATAATTTCTGCTTAACTGGGAGTATTTCCAGAAGAAAATATTCCTGAAATACGTTTAACTGGGCATATTTAAAGTCCTTATGCTTCTGATCATTATCAAGAATGTAGTCTGGTGTTCTCAGATATCACACTGCTACCAATTAGCAGTTTTTTGTAATGCATCTCATTTTCATAGAGTGCTACTGCAACCTTAACATAGCCAGCATTTGCTAATAAGAATTTCCTATTCACTTTTTCCACATCACCTTCACTGTCTCTTAAGAGTGATGCCTAGACAGCAATGTCACCATGATCTGGGAGTTTGTCAGATATACTAATATTTGCACCCTTTCCCAGATCTACTGCATGGCAATATGCATGATGCAGTAATTTGTGTTTTAACAGACCTTCCAGGTCATTCTGATGCATACTGAAGTTTAAGAACCATTACTATAGAGAACTCCTCACTATTTACATTAAAGCAACAGCTCTTAAGAGCCCTGGAATCTGACAACCCCCTGAAACAAGAAGCAAATGTTCATTTGCCTGGGGAAGAAAGCTCACAGCTCTCAACATTCTCAAAGGATGTCAATCTAAATTAGTTGAAACTGCTTTACAGTCAAATTGCACAGAATTCACTTCTGCAAATATACACCAAGCCAAATTTTTCTCCAAGCCCTTTAATATTCACTTAAACAACTGAGGCACAAGCAATAACAAAAACTGCATTTTTTACTTTACAAGGAAAATCAATTTGTGTGATAGCTACACGATACGCTAACTTTCTCAAAATCTCTTCTGCAATAACATTTCATCAATACTCTGGTCCATAGGTTGAATCAGTGAGGTCACAAAGATAGGCAGGAAGGGATTAGAAGAATGAAATATTTACTGACTGCACACTAGGCATACTATACTAGGTTTTACATACTTAAATGTGAACATAAATTCTAGTTATTAATAGAAAAACAATGCTGTCAGGTAAGCTTGTTTTAAATGCTTTTACTTTAAATATAAATTATGAACCTTTGTATTTAACAAAGATTTTTGACCAAAGAAGCGTGTCAGCATACACCAATATGTTTTGCATTTCTAGAGATTTCACACAAGGGTGCAACATTAGCACATGGGAACATTCAATCTGTTTCACTCAACTTAAATCTTGAGTTGTTTTATTCCCACCTACTGGGTACCATTTGGTCAGCACGATTCCCTGGTTTATCACCATTACTAAAACTTTAGGTAGGAAACTCTTCAGTGGGGGTAAAATAGGTGTTTTTTTATTTATTTTTTTAATATAGCACACCTAAAGCTTTCAAAAGTAGGACCTAATTTTAAAGTACCAAAGCTGTCATTTAAATAAGAAAATGTACTTGGCTTAATCGGCTCTAAAGTGAAGCCATCATTGCCTTTTCAACAAGGCTTAAATCAAAGAGGATTATTTCCAGAAAGTTGATTCCCAGCTTGTAGTGCACAATTTTCAAGGGCATATATAGCTTTCTACCTTCCCAAAATCTAGATGACCACTCACTCCTCCAACCAATCCTTAGTTTTTCCAGGCCCATTATTTTCTTGCTAAGCTCTCTGCTCCCTGCTCTTTTTCCCATCTATATTCTCCCTCTACCTCCCTCAATCTATACCTAGAGAAAAGACTGTTTCTCTGCTGCATGATCAATTATTGATCAATCACCACTACCGTGCTTTGAATTTCAGATCCTGTTAGTCAGGTTTCTACTGTTCATTCCCCGCAAAAGCACACAGTGTCATGATGATAATAATAAAATACACCAAGAATTCTCACAAACCTAGAAGGTATCTGGAGGAAGAGCCCTTACATGTTTGACCCATCTATCACAATGTTCTAATTTATTGGTGAGATACTAGAGGTGGATACATGACATGCCCAAGGCTACACAGAAAGCTAATTAGAGGCAGAAGCTAGCCTTGTATTTCAAACTCTTTCCACTATACCACAACTACCACACACACACACACACACACACACACACACACACACACACACACAACTGCCTAGGTTAAGGTAAGAAAAGTTAATAAGTAAATCAAGATAAAAAGCCTAGTACAAAGGAAAAAATCTCTGGGATCTCTCCTTAGACTTTTATATGGCACAAAGCCAATCTGAATGAGAAATACTGCTCAGTTCAGCACGTGCAGCACAGTACCAAAGATCCTTATTCTCAGTTCTGAAATGGAATCTGTGACTGCTTTTCAATATTTGAGAAAAGGTCCCACTCCATTTTCTTCAATCTTCAGCCACAAGCTTATGCCTTACTCTTAGTGTTCAACAAGATAAATGAATCAAGTTGAATTAGGATTAAAGAAATACATCGAAGTTAAACACAAAGGGGAACATTTTTTTTACAAGCAGGTCATCCCAGTTACCTTAAAGCATACACTTCAGATTAATTTACAGTGTTGCGACAGAACCGTATGATTTCAGTGAAAATCAACACAATAATCAGACATTAATAAAAGATCAATTTGGAAATACTAAGTTAGGCAAGCATGCAAAATTCAGAGTATAAAACAATACAAGGCCTGGTGGCCAAAGAAAAGACACTCCTCAGGAGAAGGTGGATTTGAAGATGCTGACAGAACTGTATAAAGTAGGAGCAGAAAGGGATGCCTCAGAGATCAGTGAATCAGTTCCCTTATTTTATAAATGAGGAAAGTAAGCAGACATGATTTGGTGAAGCTCACACATAGCTACTGCTATTTGCAACTGCTACACATATCTAAAGTACAGGGTGATAAATACCTAGGACATATTAAGCCCACCATTTAAATAAAACATTTCACTAAGCCTACTGATTTAAACAGAGTATTATCAAGATTGACATAAGGGGTAGGGATTAAAGTTAATATAGCACAGCAGCACGTGTCACATATATATTTATGTTTGAAAGATTAAATGGGAAAAGTCATCTCAAAGATTAATGCTCAGTTTTGATAAACAGTCAAGTTTTCATACAATTTTCTGATATACAGCAAAATGTATTAGCCTTTAAAAAATGCATGTTCTTCAGCTTTCTCCTATACTTTTTTTTATGCCTTATCTTTAAAAACTGAGCACTGGGGCAGGTCATGGTGGCTCAGCAGGTAGAGTTCTCACCTGCCATGCCAAAGACCTGGGTTTGATTCCTTGTGCCTGCCCATGCAAAAGAACAAAAGAAAAGAAAAGAAAAAAAAAACAACTGAGCACTGGGTACTTTCAACCTAAGTATTGTTACATGTGTGTACATTTTAGGAAGAAACAAAATCCATGATATTTTAGTTAACTCATAGTGTATTTATAAAATGAAAAATACTTATCAAAATACACTTTTCACTGGGAAAAATAAATAAAACAGACAAATGGATCTACACAAAGTAAAAATTAACTTTGGCAGATTTCAGTGTGGTACAGTCCATCTCAAAGCATATTTGCCCCTATAACTCCAGAGCTGTTCATCTTCCAAGTTAAGAATCTTAAAAATATTTTAAATTGAGATTTTATTACGCTGATATTTGTTTTTCATTCCACATCATCTTCAGCCAAGCTCTGAGCACTTACAATTCTCTGGAGGAATAAAAGAAAAAGAAAAATAATTTAATTCCTATAAATATCAAACATTTAATCAAGATGTTATATAAAATACTCTTTATATTCAAAGATTCAAACCTTACTAAAGTGTATCCATTTTGACATTTATTTTAACATTAACACACAGCTATCATCTGGGAAAAGGATGATCATACTGTCAGTCTCATTTCAAAATTCAGGCTAATTAACATTACCCTGAGGTGAATTTTCCCAAAGCACTATGCTATACTGCCTTTCAAACAGTGTATGCTATTAAACAGATGATTCTGATAAAAAACAGACAGGAAACCACATCACAAGGATATAAGGATTTAAACTGAAGTCCTTGGTTTCCCAACTCTTTCCCTTGAATCTTTGGTATCTTTATTTTCTTTTTTCCAATTCCTTTCCAATCTAGTTGAGTGAAGAACTGTTTGAAGGATAAACTGTTCAGTTACACCATAAAGTTCTGCAAAAATCCAACATCATTATCTTGCTAATTTTTAATAACACCCATTAAGGAAATTAACAAACATAACAGACCTGCTATACCAAAAAGCAGATTCATTTGAGCACCTTGGAAGAGATTAAAAATGAACAGAATGCATTTTAATCAACTCAAATTATATACAAATTAACCTTTTATATAAATGGCAATACTCAATTAGGGATGTGGAAAGGTAGTCCAAAATCTCCAAAGTCAAGGCCCACCTCAGCAGAAGCAGAGGTACTGAGTTTTTAGACGAGTAAGGCGTCAGAGGGAGTCCAAATTTCCTTGACACCTTCTCAGCTACGCCATAATAGAGCCTCTGCCTTCAGCGAGGCCACCTAACTAAATGCCTGATCTTCCAGAAGGGTAGGCAGAAAGCCAGTTTTAAAAAGTAGCTGACAGAAGGATGCCTGGATAAATCCGAGTGATCTGAACAGTGAATAAAAGTCTTTGCAAAGTCCCCTTAGGGGAATGGCAAGAAAGGGGGAAAATTCAACTTTCCCGCTTGGAGAATTCTTGATATTCCCGCAAGCGGTGAGATCAAATCAACAGGCCAAGCCCTCAATCTTGGGGTTTGTTCATATGAAACTTATTCCCGTGAAGGATAAACTAAAGCCTACTTAAAATTAGGCCTAAGAGTCACCCCCAGTGAACCTCTTTCGTTGCTCAGATGTGACATATCTCTCTCAGCCAACAAAGCAAGCAAACTCATCGCCTTCCCTCTCTCTACATGGGACATGAATCCCAGGGGTGTAAACCTCCCTGTCAATGTGGGACAGAAATCCTAGAATGAGCTGGGGCTGAGTATCAACGGATCGAGAAAATCTTCTCAACCAAAAGGGGGAAGAGAGAAATGAGATAAATTAAAGTGGCTGAGAGATTTCAAACAGAGTTGAGAGGTTTCCTGGAAGTTATTCTTATGTGTTTTATAGATAATCCCTTTTTAGTTTAAGGTGTATTAGAGAGGCTAAAGGGAAGTGCCAGAAACTGTAGAGCTGTGTTCCAAAAGCCATGTTTCTTGAAGATAAATGTATAATCATATAGCTTTTGCAATGTAACTATGTGATTGTGAAAACCTCGTCGGATGCTCTTTTTATCTACGATATTGACAGATGGGAGTGGTAAGGGGTATAGGAAAAAAAAACGGGGAATAAAGGTTAAAATCTATTTGAGTAGATGGAAAAACTAGCGGTCAATGAAGGGGTGTAGTGTAAGTTTTTTCTTTTTTTCTGGAGTGATGCAAATGTTCTAAAAAATAATCATGGTGATGAATATATCACTATGTGATATTGTGACCCATTGATTGTACACACTTTTGCTGGTTTGAAATGATGTATGTACCCTAGGAAAGCCATGTTTTAATCCTAATCCCATTTTGTAAAGACAGCCATTTCTTCTAATCCCTATTCAGTACTGAATGTCTGAAATTGTAATCAGATCATCTCCCTGAAGGTGTGATTAAATCAAGAGTGGTTGTTAAAATGGATTAGTTGGAGGTGTGTCTCCACCCATTTGGATGGGTCTTGATTAGTTTCTGGAGTCCTATTAAAGAGGAAACATTTTGGAAAAAGAAAGAGATTCTGAGAGAGCAGAACACAGCCACAAGAAGCAGAGTCCACCAGCCAGCGACCTTTGGAGATGAAGAAGGAAAATGCCTCCTGGGGAGCTTCATGAAACAGGAACCCAGGGGAAAAAGCCAGCAGATGACGCCGTGTTTGCCACGTGCCCTTTCAGATGAGAGAAATTGTGACTGTGTTCACCATGTGCCTTCTCACTTGAGAAAGAGACCCTGAACTTCATTGGCCTTCTTGAACCAAGCTATCTTTCCCTGGATGCCTTAGAGTGGACATTTCTGTAGACTTGTTTTAATTGCGACATCTTCTCAGCCTTAGAACTGTAAACTAGCAACTTACTAAATTCCACTTTTTAAAAGCCATTCTGTTTCTGGTATATTGCATTCCAGCAGCTAGAAAACTAGAACAACCATACACGGAATGTTTGCATGTTAAGAATGTTCATGTTTGTAGGTTATTTTGGTTTGATAATACAAAAGAAAAAGTAGCTGACAGTGACTTGAATTTTGAGACTTAATACCAAAGTCTGAGACTTTAGGACATTTAGTTTCATTACATAGATGAATTTCATTATTTCAAGTCTAAGCTCATTTTTAAATGCCAATGCCTGCAAACATTTCTCAGAATCTATCTACTTTTATTCTGTTACATTTCCTTACCTGACTAATTGTTGGGAGCTTAGTCAGAAGCATCTGGAACACTGGTGGTGGAAGAGTTTGCTGTAATACTTGCAGTAACTGCTGTGGCTGTCCACACACAGCAATTGCATTTGTCAAATGGTCCACACCCTTCTCATATTCACCTGTAAGATCACAAACAATTTGAATTCCTATTCCTTGCCAAAAAACCCTAAAGTCTTCACTATATCTTCAATGATGTTGATATACTGATATGAAAATGTCTCCAAGATATGCATACAAGGAAGAAAAGTTAAAGAGTATAATTGTACAAATGTATGAATGGAAATGTCTCCAAGATATGTATACAAGGAGGAAAAGTTAAGGAGTTTAACTGTCCAAATATACTAGCATTAATAAACCTAGAATACTTTTTTCAAGATTACCTAAGAAATTGTTGACAATGAAATAGTACTTTTCTATGAGATGAAAACTGGAAGACTGGAGACTGAGGTGGAAAGAACACTCAATTTCATTTTAACCAATCTTTTGTACTATTTAAATATTACCACATGGAAGTTCAAGAAAAATGTTTTTTTTTTTTTAGAAGTCATGCTGGGTGCACGGGTGGTTCAGTGGTAGAATGCAGGAGATCCAGTTTCGATTCCTGGTCCATGCACCACCACGCCATGGGGAAAAAAGTCAAGCTAATAAGGAAAATGTGACAGCAATGAAACGGCAGGATTTATTCTTTTTATTTATCTATAAATTTCCTACAATACATTTACTACTTTTGAAAGAACAAAAACATTACTTAAGGTTTACAGTTTTTAAATAGGACATAGAAATCCTTTTAATTGTACCTTTTAAAAAATGACTGGATTTCTTTTAATGAGGAAAGAGATTGGGAGACAAGTTCCCATAGGTGTCTCTAATATCTACACTTCTTTGGAACATAGGCATTTATTACATTTGCTCTGTATTACCTTTTCAAGGATGTCTTAGTATAGTCAATAGCCATTGAATACATAATGCCTCCCTCCAAAGTAAGGACAGATTTGCTTAAAATATCTCACCCCTCCGGGGCAAGGGCAAACATGCTTCCTGGTCCATTATAAAAGGGTTGGATTTAGGTGTCATCTCCTGAAAGGCAATCCACTGTGTGTACAGGTGTTGTCTGATACTCAGCATCGCCCACGGGCACTGGGGCTCTAGGAACTGGTAAGAATGCTGATACCCTAGCTATTGTCATTACTGTGCTAAACTGTTCTACGTCTCAGACCTAGGAGTCTCGGCATCCATGAAACTATCTATGGCAGGCTCTTAATAACCAGTATGTTCTTTTTATTCACTAAAACAGACTTTCATGATATAAATTCATAGGGAACAGATTTTAATGAGTTTTCAGTAAGTCAATCAATGTTTATGTAACAATACTTCTCAAGTATTTATATAAAAGTTCATTCAAGTAGTTTAAACATTTCTTCCTCTATCTTTATTAGCATCATATTAAACTACGAACATTTACAAGGGTCCTAGAACACTGTTCTAAGTGCTTTGCAGGAACAAGCTCATGTCATTTTCAAAATAACCTTTGGTTAGGTACTTACTAGTATCATTCTCATTTTACATCTGAAAAAATTAAGCCTTAGAGCAATTAAGAATTTTGCTTTGAGTTATTAAGCCCAGGATTCCTTAATTCCAGAACCGCTGCCTGTATTACTAAACTTCTTCCCAAATCCAACATTTCTTCATCAGCACAGGTGTTGAGCCAATTTGAATTTATCCTAAACTAAGTCAACAATCAGTATGGTAGGGCCTACCATCCTGTAAAACTCTTATGAGGTAGTTCCTGACTTAAGAAAATGCCTCCAGACAGTTGCTCTTATTTACTCTTAATCTTTCTTATTTTGTAAGTAACTTGAGTACAGGAACGGGGCCACCTGCAACCATTTAGCTGGAATTAACTGAACAAATTCTAATTATGTCAAGAAATTATTTATTGGAAAAGGAAAGATAAAAAAGTAAAGCTGTTTACTATTATCTTATACCCTAATTCTCTTCCCATAAAGAAACAACAATAAAAACCCCACAAATACCCTGCAGAATGTAGTTCAACTCTGTCTAAACTATTATAGTAGCAATGAGAAGAAAATAGTCAAAAAAATGATAGCAAGTACTTCAAAAGCAACTTTTGAGATAAGTTAATCTGACACTAAAAAGATAAAGAAATGTATCAATACTAAATTACTGAATGAATTATACCTCAGTTGTGTCAAGTCGATGAGTTTAATTTCATTACAGGAATTTAAGAGTGAGTGCTCAACAAGACACAAAGTAAAGTTTAAATCAACATCAGATAACTTGGTTCATTCTAAGATCAGTCATTAACTCATATGTGACCTTCATTAGGTAAATTTACCTTCTCTGGGATTTGTATCAAAATGATGTTGATTTTCTAAGTCCCTCCTAGACCTAACTTTTAATGCAAGATACAGTAAACATTTTTTGTTAACTTTTTATTCTGAAATAATTTCAAACTACAGGACAGCTGTAAAATTACAAACCCCACAGAGAACACCAACATACCACTGGATCCCCAGATCTCCTTGAACAACAATTTTAACATTTCACCAAGAATAACCTCATTTTTTAAGACTATTTATCATCTTTATATCATATATCAAGTAAACTAAAATGCAATCAAAATACACCATGGCCAATGAAAACCTACTTGAGAATATTTACTTCTAGAGTCAGTAGTATATATATAAAAAATTCCCACATTAAGTGCCCCAAAATTTGTCATGACATATTTAAAATACCACTTTAAAAATTAACCAAATTACACAAGAAAAGTCCCTTATACATTTATATTAGTGCAAAGAATTCTATCTACTTCTTCCTTCTTTTAAAGACTATTACCTTGGGCTAGTAACTCTTCACCAAGCTGTATTTCTTCAAGGAAAAATTTCTGAACAGCTTCAGCATCTTTAAGGTCAGGCAACTGTGGAAATAGAATGTTTAGTAATTGATACCAAAATTATGCCACATGACATACTGGTACGCAGAAAATCATGCCAATAAAAATAAACAGGGGGTGCATGGGTAGCTCAGTGGTAGAATTCTTGCCTGCCATGTGGGAGACTCAGGCTCGATTCCTGGCCCATGCACCCCCACCCCTCCAAAAAAATGCTGCAAACAAAATTCCCTATGATATACACATCACATATATGCCTGTGTGTGTGTGTATATATGTAAATATAGAAATACTTACGTAGGGAGTCATAAAAAACAATTCATCCTAAAAGACTGCAAGGAATAGAGTTTACTATCTACATTCAAATGAAAAACAAAATTTTTATTGATCAAACTGGCACTTGAACAGTTCTTAGAAAGCTGTGAAGCAAACCTAAAGAGAAAAAAACGAAGGGTACAAATAGCTCCACAACAAAACACACACTTATCTACACAATTTTTTTTTGCTTGCCCTCATTTACATTTTTATATAATTGTAGTCAATTTTTTCTAATCCAACAAGATCTTGTATAGGTTTAACATACATCTAAAAGATCAGTTATTTTTAAATGCCAAAAGAATACCATTGAGTTGTATATGATTATTTAATCATCTATTTGTTGGGCAGCTGAATTACTTTTAAGTGTCCTGACATTAACTATAAGAAGCTTTATTTCAGTAAATTTGCATTTGTGTGTTTATTGTTTTGTGGTATTTTTTAAATACTATGAGACTGAATGACTAGGATAATACAGAATGCCACCAGCTACATGGCTTTTTTTCTTTTTGAAAATTGCAAACTTGCTGGATTAGTCAAACATGTCTCCATTTTTATTATAAAACTTAGGCTTCCATTTCAATATTACCATGTCCAGTCAATTAACCATGATAATTACTCAACTGCTTCAAAATAACTACTAAAATATAACACTTATTGATCAAATTTTCTCTTGCCTCAATTTCCTTTGAAAAGAACCACTACTGGTCCAACTGCCCAATTCCTGGGAACCCAGACAATGAAACTAATTTCAATAAAAGGAAAGAGCTATATAGACAATGGTCAATATTTACTTACTTACTTAGACATGTCACAGAACATTTAGTAAGTAGATAAACCTATGTACAGCCATTGAAAATAATCATGAACACAGGATCTATGAAAAGAAAAAATTAATAGATGTGTACTTCATTTATGTATTCCAACAGGGTAAAAATCTGTTAGGGCGGTGAGATTCTGAATCAGTGGGTGTGCATAATTTTGTTATGACTTTAAAAATGAATAATATGTTTCTTTTAGGTTAAAGTAAGAAAAAATTAAATCAATACATGTTATGTATTAATATTTTGAAGCAGAGAAATTCTGAATCTTTTGGTGCAATTGTTTTTTGCAGACTATCATCTTATCCCTTAAATAACGCTTGAACAGTTAAGTTATATAAGTTAACTCAGACATTGAACTGAGTTAACAAATTGTTTTTAAAAAATGAAAATCAAGGTCTGACATAACTTTCTCAAAATATATACTGAACTGGATTTTTAAAATTAAGCCTATAAAGCATATAACACAATCTAAACAAAAAAACAGATTACCTTGGAAAGCCCAGCTCTCTCCTTGGCAAGTTTCTGTTTCTTTCTTCCTGCAAGAAATATAATGCAGTACTTCATTTTACCATTGTCACACTGGAAATCAAAAGAAAGTCCAGCTGCTGTAGTAGTCATCCATCTTATTTGCAAAATATTTCCAACTCTTGGGATCTCTGCTTTTGGTTTGTGATTTATCAAGGTCATATGAATGGTTCTGTTCCAATGAACTGTGAGCAATGTGACATTTCTAGGCAGGAGCTTTCTTCTTAACTCTAAGGCACCTGGACTAGCAATTTATAAGATGGAGACAGATCTTAACTCCAAAAGATGACCTTAGAGGACTGTTATGAGAAAAAAAAAAAAACTTAAAACAAGCAAATGCTTTCTGAAAAACTTGAAGCGTTCTGCAAATCCAAGTCTCAACACATAACTAAAGAGTCAGCGACTTGTTGGCCTAACTCTAGATAGTTAATTGGTGATGGTAAGGATACCCTCTTTTCTTATTCTGGCTTTACAAACTGGATTAACCAAAATACCTCTTGCCAATTCTAACCTCCACAACACCACACAATTCTAGCAGTTAACAGAAAAACAGATTAAAGCTGATCTTACATATTAATTTGAACACTGCCTATTTTTCTAACAAACATTTTAGTTAAGTGCTAATTACTCACTGTGCAATTAACTGTGGGCAAACCACACATGCTTAAGGGTTGAGGTCCTCTTTAGGCACAAAATGGTATAGGACCATGTTAACTGCTAAACTGTATGGTACAGACCAGTGCTCCAAGTAGAGCAGTAGGAAAAAATCACAAAGGAAATGAAGATGAAGATAAGGCTATATACTCATTATCTGAAATATTTTAGGTATTACTTAGCTCATTTAACCCTGGCAACATTTTTAGAGAAAGCTTACGAAGGTCACAATTAGTGATGGAGTGGCAATTCAAACCCAAGCAGTTTAATGGCAGAGCATGTGTACTTAACCTTACTCTTAACTTTTTAATAGGTAGAAGGTAAGTGAGTACACTTAAATGAAAACAAAAGACACATCAGAAATGAGCATGGCAACTTTGGGCAATAAACTCTGAGGAATACAATTGGCTAAGCCAGAATCTAGGAAAAAAGTGACAAAAATGATCATGAAACCCAGCAAAGTCAGTTTCCAATACTATACAACCTCAAAGATCCCCCCATTCTTGGGAGGGTGGAGTACGTGATTGTTGTTGAATAAATTTGATTGCTTCCAAATTTTAAGATTGCTTAGTTGCTTTACATTTCTAGCAATAAAATTAAAATTCTGGATTTAGTTTCCTAAGACAATTAACTTGTTACATTAACTTACTTTCAAATACATCATCATCAAGTATCTTATCTCTGTTATAAAGACACAGCTGGTAACAGACCAAAATACCAAAGTACAGGAACTATACATTCAATCAACAAAATGAGGCCGAGAAGAAATATTTGCAAGATTATTACAGTCTTAAGTGCTATTGTGTAAACCCAACAAGTAAAAATAGGAAAGCCTATTTTAAATATATATAAAAAACGAGTTGTAAAAAGCTCCACATCTAAAATCATTTTGAAAGCATTCATTTAAATAAGGAGGTTGTTTGATATATTTGTTAATGTTTACTATTTTATATGGTACTGTTTAAATGAAACATACTTGTACATGACATTATAATCTGTAAGGATAAATTTCATTTATTAATGATTACTTAAGTAGAAAACATTATGCTTTAAGAGTCTTGATAATCTGCTCTTGCTAATGGAAGACAAGAAATAGAAACAAATTGAAATCCCAGCTCTAGCCCCAAAACTTACTTAAAAAACAAAATCAGTCTCTTTTCCTAAAATAATTTCATCAGGAAAACAAGCAAAAGTGATTGATCTGAGAATCCTGTTTTTACTGCAGATGCATACATAATATTGGAAATTGGCCTGAAAAAAAAAAACCCTCTAAACTGAAATCAATTTCATTACACAAATGCAAAATATTCTGTTTTTTTTAAAATCAGCCAACTATGCAATTACCTTTAAACAGAGGGCAAAATTATTTTGAAGCTTTTTTTACTAAAATATTAAATAACCTAATTACATTCATAAAAAGTCTCTAGCATCCATCAATGTGCCCGGAACTGTACTAAGCTCTACATTTATTATATCATTTTATAAGAGGGAAACTAAAGCTAGAAAACGTGCAGTCTTTTCCCCAAGATCACTTAGCTAATAATGGTGAGCATTCAAATCATTCAGCTACTGCTAATGCTGGGGGGGGAAAAAGTATGGAATGAAGATGGAAAAGGAATTTTGAAAATAACAGATTTCTCAATTTGTCTAGAATGATATCTTTTATGATTTCTTTAAACCCAAAATAAAGTTTCCTCAAGGTTTAAAAAATAGGATTGAAGTATTTCCTAAGGAAAAAAGGATTAATCCACTCTATACAATAGAGTTCTTCATACACACCACCCACTCCCCCAAACTGTTTTTGAAGGTATAGGAAAAAGATGACCTAAACTCCAACAGTGAAACTTACAGGAAGCATTTAAGAAAGGGACTTCCCTATGTCAGAAATTGTGGCTGGCAAATCTTCACAAAACCTACAAGAGGCAGGTGGCATTACGTGGTTTATAGTTTAAGTTCAGAAAGCCCAAACTTATGCTGCTGATATTCAGTGACCAACCTGGGCCTGGAAACTCAATGCTGAATTAAAAAGGCAATCCTTCCATTAGACTAAGCATAGGTAAAACAACATTCCTTTCCTCCTAAAACAGCTAGGAAAACTAAATGTCACGTGGTAAATGGTTTAAGATCAGAACTGTCCAACATGGCCGCCACCTGCTACACGTGGCTATTGGTCACTTGGAATGACTTCTTAAAACTTAAGCACAAAATAGGATGGTTAGTTATTCGAACTTTTCCGGCTTTAATAACATGTCAATTTTAACCGGATTTCTGAGAAATCTAGTTAAGTTACAAAAATACTTCTTACTGCAACAGATTTGCTCTTCACTTGTTGCAGATAAAGATGCCTCCAAAATTCAAAGCAGATCACAAAAGGCTCTTAAAATTCCCTCAACCTCTCTTTTAAGCGAGATTGCAAATCCAACTGCTCTTCAAGGATGTCGCAGGTATGAAATAAGACTGAGCCACGGAGAGGCGCAGCCCTTTGGACTCTCCTACAATTTCTGTAGCATTCACTCATATCTTGGAAGCATTTTCAACGAAGCTACCAAGAGGGTTTAAGAATGCTAGAATGATACCGCATTGGATTTGCGGGTTTGGTAGGAGGCTAAAATTCGTAAAACACAACTCTCGAGTTGTGAACAGAGATTAAAAAGGGTGAGCGGAAAAAAAAGGGGGTGGGGAGGAGAAACAAAAACACCCCCACAAAAACCCTACCGTATCATTTCTCCATTTTGTTTTCCCCAAGTTAGAGTGCGTTTTCACGGCAGAAGCGTTTGGGAAAAACAAAATGAGGGAAAAAAATCCTTCCTCCAAAATGGAGGAAATCACCCGCAAGGAAGCGGGTAAATGAGCAGGCGGCGCCATCTCCTTTTCCCGGCCCGCACGTACGGCGCCAGGCCCGGGCCACGCCACGAGGTCGGCCCGCGCGCAACCGCCCAGATGACCGCCGGCAGGGAAGACTATCGGGTCGCGTGCCCCGGAGCCCGTAGGCCAGCGGTGACTGGGGTAGGGGAACCATGTGAGGCGGAGGGGAGGCACCAGGCCAGGGGCGAGGGGACCCACTCACGCTCTCGCAGCCTGTTCTTGAAATTGGGGTCACTCCGTCTCTTGCGGTCGAAGTAAATGCAATACCCGATGAAAAGGGCCCCGCAAACACCGGCGGCGATGGCGCTGTTCCGACCCACCATTTTCTCTCGACCGTGGAGTGAGGAGGGCGGCGGCGGCGGCAGCCCGCGAAGTAGCCTTTGGCCGCCAAACCTCGAGCGGGACGGCGCCGCTCAACTCTGACCACTTCAGGTGAGGGATGCGGAAGGCCCCCGCGCGCGCCACTTCCGGTTCCGGAGTCCTCGGAGGCCGCCCCTCCGGCCTGCGCCTGCGCCGTGGGGGTAGCTTGTGCGCGGCCCCCCGAGGGACCAACTAGCCGTTGCTTAGCGCCTTAGAGCTGTTCTGTTCGTTCAGTTAAAGGTTTTGCGCGTGGTCACGTATTTCTGCAAAACTGCTGAGTTTGATTTAAGGAGAGGGGCGTATTGCCGTTTTACACACTGACTTTGTAGCTGACAGCTGTGTGTCAGTGATGGAAGGTCGCTGACACATTTCGTATCACCCGTTTGTCACACAGGGCAGCCTGTGACTCTTGTTCGAATTAAACTGAAGTTACTTTTCAAGTTCACATTGTACAACGAGCACCATAATCTAGTGATTGAACCTGACTTCCAAAAGATGGTACGATACAGTGGCAATTTATGAAGAGGGGAAGAAAATTGAGTGAAGTCCTGGAAACATAACCTCTGAAACTGGTTAGAGAAAAAAGTAGAAAGCGTGAAATGTCTTAAAACTTTTGAAGATATTATATCGGCACTTTACATTGAAATCTTACCACAAATAAAACTTTGGGGCCAATTGGTTTTACACGAGTCCACCAAATAACTATCAATTCAACACTTACAGGAAATAAAAATAAGGGGGGGGGTATTTTTCCCATCTCATTTTATTAGAAAGGGGTAACTTTGATACCAAAACCAGCAAAGGATGAAAATATACCACAAGCCAAACCCTGTCAAGAACATAAATTCAAAAATGTAAGCTTTATTAGTGAGATCATACAATATGAACTAATTATAAGTAAACTCAGAGAGATAAAATTTAGAATGTAGGTTATCAGGAGAAAGAATGAGGTAGAGAATGGGGAGTGGATGCTTAAGGTGTGCAGAATTTTTAACTAGGCTGAATTTAAATGTTTAGAAATGGGTAGAAATGATGGTAACATATAGTGACTGCGACAGCACCTCATTATGCATGTGACTGTGGTTGAAAGTGAAGTTTAGAGGCATGTATGTCACTAGAAGGAAAACTAGAAGATAAAACATGGGACTGTATAATACAGTGAACCCTGTGGTAGATGATAACTATGACTAATAGTACAAATAGAAAAAATTCTTTCATGAACTAGAACAAATGTACATCACTATAAGTTAATAATGGAGCTGGTAAATGAGGGAAATGCACCCATTGCAAACTTTGGACTACAGTTGACAGTATTTTTTTTTTTGACAGTATTATTTTATTCTTCCGTCAACAGTAATGCTAGGGGTCAATAATAGGAGAGATAAAGGGTATGGGATGTTTGGGGGTTTTGTGTGGAGTAACGAAAGTTCTGATATTGATTATAGTGATGAATGCACAACTATCCAATGATACTGTAAGCCAGTGGCTGTATACTTTGGATAGACTGTATGATATATACATATATCTCAGTTATAAACAAACCTTAGCATAGAAGTAACATCATTTTGTAAGTTACTGTTTCTAATCCAGAAGTTATTTTGTAGATTAGTTACTGTTGCTTTTTTTTTTCTAAGCATTTCTTAAGCCTTTCCCTTCTATTAGATATAAAACAAATTATTTGAACCATCACTTGGTTCCTGTTATAGTTAACTATTGCTGGGTAATGAATTATCCCCAACTTTAGTTGGTATAAAAAATCCATTTATAAGCCAACAATTTAGGTGGTTCAGGAATTTGGAAGAGCCAGTTCTGGCTCCGGTGTTTCAAGGTGCAGTCATTTGAAGCCTTGACTAGAGGTGGGAAACACTTGCAAAATAGCTCACTTACATGGTTGTTGGCAGGAGGCCTCAATTCTAATAATGGCAACTAAAAAAATCCCAGAGATCAAAGAGAAAGAGAGAAGAGAGAGAGAGAAGCCACACTGTCTTTCATGACATAGCTTCAGGATTTCATTGTCCAGACATTCCATCATTTCCACTGTGTTCCACTGGTTACATAGACCAACTGGATACAGTGTAGAAAGGAACTATACTGGAAATCCTACTAGGAAGTAAGGATCATTGGAGCCTTCTTGGAGATTGGCTACTACAGTTCCCAAATACCCTCCTGGCCATATTTGCCACAGTACCTCTTCTTTCAGTTATTCACTAAACTAATATTTATTGAGTGCTTACTGTTTAACTAGCACTAATCTAAGTAATTAGGATATAATACTGAACAAATCTAACTCCTTGCTTATTCAGAGGTTACATTCTAATGGGAAGAAGCAGATATTAAGCAAATGTCAAATAGCAGCTTTAAGTATAATGAAAAAGAATAAAGCAGAATGGAATGATATTTTAATGTTCTTTTGTTAAGTTTTTTAATTAATAAAAAAGTTCATAAAAAAGAATAAAGCAGATTAAAAAAAGAATAAAGCAGCTACATGGGGGTGTATTTGTCACTTGATATGATGCACAATGAGCTCAAGAAACACTTCTTTCAGAAAATGGATTTGGGGTAAAGACTTAAAGGAAGTGAACAAGTGAACCATGCAGATATCTGGGCTTTAATAACTTACATATGAACTTGCAGAGAGAATTGCAAATGTTCTTGAGGTAAGTGTGTGTTCCATATTTTGCAGGTATAGCAAGAAGGCCAGTGTACATAGAGTGGAGTTAGGTAGGAAATGAAGTCAGAGAAAGACAGCCAGAGTATGTAGGCCATGGGAAAAATTGGCTTTTGAGATATAGAGCAACTGGAGGATTTTAAGCAGAAAATAACTTGATTCAACTTGTTTTGTTTGGATCACCCATAACACTGCATGCAGAAAGCCTGTAGGAAATAGTGAAAGAAAACTAATGAGAAGACTATTGCCATGATCTTAGTGAGACAGCTTGGACAAGGAGGTAGCAGATTCTACCATCATACCTATCAATATTCTCCCTACCAGTACATCAGATTCTGGATAGCTTTCCAAAGTAAAGCCAAAAGGAACTGCTGATATAATGGGACAGATGAGAGAAAGAGAAAATTCAAGTATAACTCCAAGGGTTTGGCCTGTAAAATGGAATTTCCATTTACTGGAACAAGAAATACCAAAAGATGACGTTTGCCAGGAAAGTTCACAAGTTCAGTTTGGGCGTTAAGTCTGAGATACTTTGGAAACAACCAAGCAGAGATACCAAGAAGAGAGTTGGATGTGTGAATATTCTCAAAGGTGAAATCTAGACTAAACAGATAAAATTGAGGGATATCAGCATATAGATGGCATTTAAAGCCTTGAAATGGGATGAGATCATTAAAGAAATGAATGCAGCTAGAGAAGAGGTCTGAGGACTGAGTCCCAGAATACTCCAAATCTTGTAGATTAAGAAGAGGAGACAGAACCAACAAAGGACTCTAAAGCCAGTAAGGCAGGAGAACCAAATGAAAACAATGTGTCCAGGAGTACAGAGTGAATCATCTGTGTCTAATGCTGTCAATAAGTGGTATGATTATACATCCTGTTTTGCCAGGGCAGAGCTCCAGTTTACACCTGTTGTCCTAGCATAATTATTAATAGTCCCCCCCCCCCCAGTCTCAAAATATCCTGAATTGGCTAATAAATCAGATGATCATCCTACCAACAGGTCAAAATAAAGACTCAAAAATGAACATTGAATTTGCCAACACAGAGATCATCAGTGACAGTTAAGAGTTGCACCTATTTTCCTACCCCCTACCATTCTCCTACTTATCATGCTTACATTCCCCCACCATCTTGTCTTTGCTGATACAGCTTGCTTTTCTCAGAATGCCTTCTTCCCTATCCCCACCTCGGGGGACCCTGCTTAAATTCCTCTGCCTTCACAAATCTCCCGGGACATTCCCATATTCTCCATTCATCTCTATATTTGGATAAATAGATTTTAAAACATAAACCTCCTATTCCTAGTGAAATAATAAAATCTGTAAGATCTTAAAAAGTTAAAAAAATTAAGACTTATTGAGACATAATTCACATAAATATTCTAAAAGCTTAAAGCTAGAAAAGAAGCTTATGTATCTATTTTTGTTCATTAAATATGTATGTACCTTCACTGCCCTGAGACACTGTAGGGATGAAGATCTGATACCTGCCAGAAAACAGACTTTGAACAAACAACTATAAGGTGATAAAGTGTTTAGTAAGAGAAGAACTACTTTCTATTTCATTGGAGAACTTAAAACTACTCGAGGCATCAGGAAGTGCCCTCCTGCTTTCCTGATAATAAACCTAAAACCCTAAAGAAGAATGGAAATTAGACCAAAGGTATAGTGTATTGCCTGGTCTCAGGTAGGAGAGAAGGCAAGTGTGGAGGGACAGATGTACCAAAGCAAAAATAAATGATTGGGGTCACAGGATTACGTGCATCAGAGTAACACAAAGAGCTTTTTAAATCATATGCCCTGCACATATAGATTCTGATTCTCTCCATTCCAAAAAGTTGTCAGTGCATCCCAGCCACTAATGGGAGTATTTCTGAGCCTCAGGTGTGTTGGAATAGAAAAGACTTATCCAGGGCCACAAAGCTTGTAATGAGGCCTTGAACTTGACTCCATTTATAGGTAAGAAAATTTTAGTAGACCAGGTTGGCCATTAGATTATGTCTCCTGAATAAGCACAGAACATATTACTCTTTTCCATTCCTCACACTGTCTTGTGCATTGTAAATGCAATGTAAATATTCAGATCACTGAGTCACAATATACCAAGTAAAATGTTTATACAAAAGCACAGTTAGAACAACAGCTCATGCCTTTGAATCCCTTAACTACTCTACATTCATAAATGCCTGTTGTAAAACAACTATAAAGCATAGAATCCTGAAATGGAAATAGCCTGGAAAACAACTAGGCCAAATATTACCTGAAATCATTAGTGGATTGTGGAACGAATTTAGTGCATCATAACCACCATTTTTAATGAAATAGAATAAAAAAAAATAGACTCAACACAAGTAGCATAGACAAATACTATCTTGGGAAACTTGTGTCAGCTAATTATATCCATGTTTGTAGAGGTCACAATCTAAAACAAATGTTACTGCAGATTGCAAGGAGCTAACCAAGCTACAAAATCAGAAAGAAGGCAGGGGAACCACAGGATTGCCCTCCCTTGAGACACCAGCCTCAAGTTCAGGCGTCCCCTCACTTCAGATCAGCTGGCTGGAAATACAGGGTTTCCTACAATCACCCTCAGATTCAATAACTCCTTATGATTCATAGACTTGTGAACGTTCTCTATTTGACTACAGTTTTATTATAGAAAATATATATATATATATACAAATTAGAACCAGTTAAAGGAAGAGAAGCATAGGGCAAAAACTGGGAGCACAAAAGTGAAGCTTCTGGTAATCCTCTCCCCGTGGAGTCATGAATGGCATTTCCTCTTCCTGGTAAAGATGTGTGACAATATACACAGAATATTGTTAACCAGGGAAGTTCACCCAAGCCTTTGGTGCTCAGCATAAAAAAAAAAAAAAAAAATTATTGCGAAAAATAATATATATACAAAAAAGCAATAAATTTCCAAGTACATTTTAAACAAGTAGTTATACAACAGATTTTAAAGTTTGGTATGGGTTACAGTTCCATGATTTTTCATTTTTAATTCTAGCCATTCCAAGACACTGGAGACCAAAAGAAATATCAATATATTGATTGAGAAGTCATGTTCATTTGTTAAATCCTATCTGTGCTGGTTTGGAAGGATGTGTGTCCCCTAGAAAAGCCATGTTTTAATCTAAATCCCATTTCGTAAAGGCAGAATAATCCCTATTCAATACTGTATGTTTGAATCTGTAACTAGATCATCTTCCTGGAGATATGATTTAATTGAGTGGTTGTTAAACTGGATTAGGTGGAAGCATATCTCCACCCATTTGGGCGGGTCTTGATTAGTTTCTGGAGTCCTATAAAAGAGGAAACATTTTGGAAAGATTCAGAGTGGAGAATGCTGCAGCACCACGAAGCAGAGTCCACTAGCCAGTGCTTTGGAGATGAAGAAGGAAAATGCCTCCCAGGGAGCTTCATGAAACAGGAAGCTAGGAGAAGAAACTAGCAGATGATGCCGTGTTCGCCATGTGTCCTTCCAGATGACAGAGGAACCCTGACCATGTTTACAATGTACCTTTCCAGATGAGAGAGAAACTCTGATTGTGCTCACCATGTGCCCTTCCAGCTGAGAGAGAAACCCTAAACTTCATTGGCCTTCTTGAACCAAGGTATCTCTCCCCGGATGCCTTAGATTGGACATTTCTATAAACTTGTTTTAATTGGGACATTTTCTTGGCCTTAGAACTGTAAACTAGTAACTTATTAAATTCCCATTTTTAAAAGCCATTCCGTTTCTGGTATATTGCATTCCGGCAGCTAGCAAACTAGAACACTACCTTCTCTATCATACTCTTCCGTCTCTTTTCTTTTTTGTGAAAAATAATATATACAAAAAGGCAGTAAATTTCAAAGTACATTACAAGAATTAGTTGTAGAACAGATTTCAGAGTTTGATATGGGTGACAATTCCACAATTTTAGGTTTTTATTTCTAGCTACTCTAAGGTACTGGAGCCTGTGCTGGTTTGAAATGATGTACCCCAGAAAATCCATGTTTTAAGCCTAATCCCATTTTGTAAACGCAGCTGTTTCTTCTAATCCCTATTCAGTATTGTACGCTTGAAACTGTAATTAGATCATCTCCCTGGAGATGTGATTTAATCAAGAGTGGTTGTTAAACTGGATTAGGTGGAGGCATGTCTCCACCCATTTGGGTGGGTCTTGATTAGTTTCTGGAGTCCTGTAAAAGAGGAAACATTTTGGAGAATGAGAGATTCAGAGAGAGCAGAAAATGCTTCAGCACCACGAAGCAGAGTCCACCAGCCAGTGCTTTGGAGATGAAGAAGGAAAATGCCTCCCAGGGAGCTTCATGAAACAGGAATCCAGGAGAGAAAGCTAGCAGATGATGCCGTGTTCACCACGTGCCTTTCCAGATGAGAGAGAAACTCTGAACTTTATTGGCCTTCTTGAATCAAGGTATCTTTCCCTGGATGCCTTAGATTGGACATTTCTATAGACTTGTTTTAATTGGGACATCTCAGCCTTAGAACTGTAAACTAGCAACTTATTAAATTGCCCTTTTAAAAGCTATTCCATTTTTGGTATACTGCATTCTGGCAGCTAGCAAACTAGAACAGAGCCTAAAAGACATATCAATATACTTTCTCAGAACTCATACTCATTTGTTAAACCCTACATTTTCTGTATAACTCCACCATCACCTTTGATCTTTCTCTCACTCTGTAGGGGTATTTGGACTATGACCATTCTAACTTTTTCATGTTGGAAGGGACTGTCAATAATATTGGATAGGGGAATGGAATTACTTGATGTTCTGGAAAGGCTGGCCCCTCTGCCTTTCAGGACTTATCTGGTCCAGGGACCCATCTGGCGGTTGTAGGTTTCTGGAAAGTTACCCTAGTGCATGGAACCTTTGTAGGATCTTATATAGGTATTCTTTAGGATTGGCAGGAATGGTTTTGGTTGGGGGTTGGGAAGTTATGATAGTAGCAACGTCTAACTGAAGCTTGTGTAAGAGTAACCTGCAGAGTAGCCTCTTGACTCTATTTGAACTTTTTCAGCCACTGATATCTTATTTGTTACTTCTTTTTCCCCTTTTGGTCAGGATGGCATTGTTGATCCCATGGTGCCAGGGTCAGACTCATCCCTGGGGGTCAGCTCCCATGCTGCCAAGGAGACATTCATCCCTGGATGTCATGTCCCATGTAGGGGGAAGGGCAATGGTTTCAGTTGCAGTTGGGCTAGAGAGAGGCCACATCTGAGCAACAAAAGAGGTCCTCTGGAGGTGACTCTTAGGCAAACCTAAGTTTTTATTGGGGCTTAATCACATACTGCCAAGTTGACTAACCAGGTAAGTCTCCAGCCCATCCAGAGGTCAAAACTGATATGGCATGGCCCAAAGCCTCCATCATAAATCAACACTGGGCTGTCCAGAAGCCAAAGCCCCTAGGCAAAGACACTCTTATTAGGCTGGGTATTTCATCTCATGGTAGCTGAGGGCAAAAGTTAGATCTCTTACTATAGTCTGAAACCACTGATACAGTCTAACAACCTTATTTTACAAATCAAGATATTTAGATATTGGAGAGGTTGACAGACATGTCCAGGTCATGCACAGAGTAAGTGACAGAGTTGGGTCAAGAACCCAGATGCTGTTACATGCCAGTCCAAAGCCAAGGCACTTAATGTGAAATCCTAGAGACTAAAGGAGCAAACTATGGTAATGACACTAACACTAGTTTAACTGGAGTGAGAAAATACTTAGGTAAGGTAAAGCATTCCTGCCCCTTCTCATAAGTAAGGATTCTTCAGCCTTACTTTTTTTTTTTTTAACATTCCACTGAAAAAATCTTTGACTTCTGGATAGAAACAGGAATTTATTTTCCAGGAAAGACAATGCAATCATATTTCTGCTGGAACCAGGGCATGGCTTCCTTATTAGAATGTGTTTGGTATCAATGCAGCACGTCCTGCAATTCTTGTCTGGAATGCTGAAATCTGACCTTCCCAGCACCATACAATGGTCCAGGCCATGGATACCAATGCTTGAGTCATATTTGATATGTTCCTGGATCCCCAAATCAAAGTTTCCACAACTTTAGACCTTTCTCCAAGATTTCCTCTGCCTTGGGACACATGGTCTGGGCAGTGGACAGCAATCTTTTCAGTTCTCCTCATGCTGTATCTAGCTTTGGAAGATATGGGGTCTGCCCTGAGAGCAGTTCCAACACTTTGGCTGCCTAGGTCAATCTGACTCCAAGCCCAAGTGGATGTTGAGATAGAGCTTGTGGCTGTGAGGTTCCTACGAGGGGTTCTCCTTTTCACCCTGATCCTGCATCATGAAGGAGAAGAGCCTGTCCTACTTTCTTGATCCAGGATCAATAAGAGAAAATACATTTTCATCAGGTTTTGCCAGAGAAAAAGTGTTCACGAGAAGAACAAGAACAATGCTCATTACTAATCAAAATCACCAAGTTTTTATTTCAATTATTAAAGGCCAAATTTGAGCCACTGTCAACCACTCTTATATATTTTCTTATGGCTAGAAGTATTCAATCAAATATAGCATGATACAATTATTTTTCCGGGTAACAAAGAATTATACCAGTATCTCTAATGGAAATGTTCCATAAAACCCACATTCCTTTCTGTTATATTTCTTCTATATCATATGTGCTTTAAAATTATAATAAAGTATGCATATTCTGCTTAAAGTTCAAATTTTGTTTGTACAACCAATGTGGCGTTTTTAAATGTTCTTTGCTATGCTTTGAGAAGCTACCCATTCATAGGAAAGCCAGAATTAAGTTTATACACACAGACTACGAAGGGTACATAGTCTCAAGATGATGCATCTGTATGTAAATCTAACTGGAAATGCATGCAAAAAGTTTTAGACATTAGGTAAAAAGTATTTACTGAACCCTACTTAGGAAAAACAAGGTTCTAAACACCCTCCAGGGAGAGGTGAGGATAAACTATTCAGGAGCTGGTTAGACAGGAAATTGATGGTGTCACTGCTCTCTACAAAGCTACATTTGAAAGACCTATAAAGTCTTCCCCATGATAACCCCACAAGAAGATTTTTAAAAACACCCAGTAACTTGCTCAACCCCCAATCCCTTTATCCACATAGGCGGCAAGATGGATGTACGCTCAAATTCTGCCATACCAGTTTACTACCACCCTCCCCTCTCCTGTGATACAGGTCCACCTTGGTAAGATACAGGCGAGGTTGCACCAGGCACAGCAAAATGTTAAGTCCTAGGGAATGCAGTGGTATCCTGTGTATAAAAATTGTTTATAGTTTGTGACAACGTATTTTAACCAAAAATGTTTCCTTTAAATATGATGTTTCAAAAGATTATTCAATTTTGGTGGGAGACATTAATTTAAGGATCTTAAGTTTTCCCGGGAGAAGATTTTTCAAATAAAAATAGAAATGAAAAGTAGAAATCTGCTTAATAAGCTGATTTTCCAAGGACTTTAAGAAGCAGTTCTAATCACTGATTAAAAATAAGAAAATCACAGCAATATCATTCCATAGATGTAAAAGGTACACGGTATCCTTGTTGATTAGTTATTATGAGATTGACAAAATAATAAATCTGGAACTTCACTCAACACAAGAACAAGAGAAAGGAATAAAAATGAGTGGCTAGTATATAACAACCCTCAAAACCTTTCTTCTTAAGGACTGTGACTGTAACTTAGATCAGCATTCCCAGTTTATTTAGATATTTTGTTCAGGTACAGTCAGTACTACTACTTAGTGTATTGTTTTAATTTTCTGTAAATTTACTTACTTTTCAGTCTCATTCTGAGTGGTAATATTCTGAAAATAACCGATCTGAGGTGCTAATTACATATTTCCAATGTACATTAAAGTAAGACGAAACAAAATTCTAAATGTTCACCCTATGCCTGAAATCTATAACATTATTACTAACACGAACCCATGCTAAACAATTTGCCCACATTTTAAACAAATGTGTCAGAGATACCATTATAATTTAAATAAACTCAGAACAGAGAAGTCTCCGAGGCTCACACACAGCATCTATAAAAATTCTGAACTGTAACACACAGGTCAACACACCTTTAACACTAGTATTCAGTGTCTGTTTTTTTAAAGGAAAAGAGAAAAGAAAAGTTTCATATTATTTCTGTTTCTTTGCTTTCTGAGTCTGTCCACTTCTCTTCTGTCCCTTCTTTTTCTTTTTAATGAGAACTGCTTTTTCTCCAATAAAGACACTTTTCGAATGTCCTGCAGTTTTTGAAGCAAAATTTTTAAGTCCCTGCTTAGGTTTACCAATATTCTTCAAACCAGGATTTGAGTTTTGTTGTTTTAATTTTTCTTTATTAACTGAACGCATGACTCTGAGTTTTCTTCCCATTAGTTCAGAATTATTTAATTTCAGAGCAAGATGAACAGCATCTGTATTCTGAAACAGAAATTAATAAATTAATTTTGATCAGAAACTCAGCTGTGAAGAAACTAATAAAATACTTAAAAAAAAAACGGGATTATAGCTATTTTCAGACTTCAATATAAAAACCCTTTCTATTTCCATACCCTGGAAGTGCAACCCCATGTCTTCTGTAGCCGAAGCTAGGTTTCACTCATGCTCCTCACAAGTTTTTCCCCAGGGAGCACTCAAGCTGCCTTATCAAATGATCAGTCACAGTCCTATAGTCTTCCTTGTTTTCAATGCAAAATAGCGTGGTTAGACTAACTAGATTTAGTCACAAATGATATTTAAACCAATACGTTTCTTCCTCAAAAGAAATCCTTATGTAAAAACCCAGTTTAATTAGTTGACTCAAGGGCAGGAAATCCCCCATTAGAGTTCCTGAGATGCTGGATTCTATGCCCTCTAGGGTCCCCCTTTTAGATCCCCTGTTCTAGTCTTATTCTTTTAATGTTGATAAGATCTTTGTTAAAAGACCTTAAAAGCTTATCAAGTAACAATCAGAAGACAGACAGTAGACAAAAGTAAAATGACTACAATACAATAATGATGAAAATAAAAGGTTGTGACAACCTTTCGAAAAAGTCACCTGGCAATATAAATCAGAAGTCTTAAAAATGGTCATACATCTTGACCTAGTAATGGCCCACAGGAAACTATCCTTAGGCAGGCCAACATTTCAGGAAAAACTATAACCCATGGCAATTTGATTGTTACACTGAAAAATGAAGAACACTGCAAATGCCCAACATTAGGGGGAAAAGTACAAATTATGCTATATCACTCAATGGAACAGGCTTATATAACACAATGTAACATAAAGCAGTTTACAAAATTTTATGCGCAGAGATAAAAGCTCAACTATTAAAAAAAAAAAAAAGGGAAGGGGAACAGGAAATCACCTAGAGGAAATAAAGTGACTTTTGCTGAGGGAAGAAAAATTCAAATGCCATCAGATGGTGCGTGTTCTTTCTCTACCTAATAATGTAAGGTGGGAAAAAATAATAGTGAACTAAAATAACCAATTTTATACAAAGAATAAAATTTTTCTTCTAAGCAAATGGTCAATTATTTTCTCTATTTTACAGAAGGTGAAATTGATACTCAAGTGATTCAGTACCTTTAATATCCAATATCTAAAATATTATTTAGTAACATCAATATGAACAAAGGGGAACTAGAACATCTTTTGCCAAGGTCCTATTATATCAACAGTATCCAATATAGCAGGTTACGAATTTAATTTCCTTAAGACAGAATGTGAGGGTGAAAATGAAAGCTACGTCTGAATGGATGAAAAAGTAGTAATAATCCCTCCCAGTTCATTTTCAAAGGATAGTGATAATGCATTAGTCTCTCATACCTCAAATAGTACATAGCCAAAACCTTTGCCAACTCCAGTAACTTGGTCTCTCACAATTCTCACTGCTACAATATTCCCACAGTCCAAAAAATGTTGCTCAACAGCAGATTCTTCAATTTCTTAAAAACAAATTGAACCAAAACGGAAGTAAAGACTTGCAATCTCCTTAGAAAGCTATAAATTTTTAATAACAGGTATTTATGCATATTTAAGTATAGCCTCATTAAAATTAGTCATTTACAATACACGCTTTTTAAAGTTAGTTGTAAAGCAAAACATTAAATTACTACTCAATTTTTATTTCCCCATTATTTTAATGATAAGAAGGTACTTGATTTGTTTAAACAAACTTACTGTAAGGGAGATTCCCCACAAATACTGATCTCTTGTCCCTCTGAAACACAAAGATGGTTAAGAAAATATCACTCACATAAGCAAAAAACTGAGTTACCCTAAAGTCCTCCCTTTTCTTCATTCCCCATATCTAACTGTTCACCAATCCTCCTGATTTCATCATCCTTCTCTCTCTTATCTATTCCCTGTTTATGTTTCTTCTGTCTTCCCAGCTAGTCTGTGAGTGGTCACCATCAGGAGGAAGTTCCTTTTTTGTTCAAAGCTGGCAATGACACATGGCTAGCTACATCAGGAACTGACAAAAATTTTAAGTGAAGGGCTAGGTAATACATAGTTTAGGCTTTGTGGTCCACGTGGTCTCTATCTCAACTATTCAACTCTGCCATTACAGCAGGAAAGCAATAAATTATGATAGGTAAATGAATTAGACTGGCTGTGTTCCAATAAAAACTTATTAACAAAAACCAGCTGCACCTGGATTTGGCCCACAAGGCACACTTTACTGACCCCTCTCTGCTACATTCAGATAAAAGCCAATGCTTCTGCCCAGGCCTTTGTCATTTTCTTAATTAGGTCACTCTGACACAGACTGAAATGTACTGTTTCTGTGGTGGGCACTTCCAATCCATCCTTCATTTACCTCTGTAAAATGCAAGGCTGGTCGTGGTGCTGCTTCTTTTAAACTGTTAGACTCACTCCTGGACAAAATCCAGACCCTTAGGAGCCAGACAAGGGTCTCTACAATTTGGCCTCTACCTGTTTGTCCAACTACAACTCTTATGCCTGCCCCTCAAATCCTACCTAATAACCAAATTAAGCTCTTGCCATTCTCTGAGCAAATAAAGTTTTCTGTCCCAACCATTTATACTGCTGTTTCAGCGCAGATATCCCATGCTCCCTTTTGTAGCGGGGAGAAGGAGCCTGGATAATGCCTATACATCTTTCAAGACCTGTTCTGGAAACCTACCTTTACTCTTTTTTCCCCCCTTTTCTTCTTTTTTATAAAACCATATGTAACATAAAATGTTCCATTTTCATCATTTTTAAGTGTACAACTCAGTGGCATTAATTACATTCACAATGTTGGGCTACTATCACCATCATCCATTACAAAAACTTTTTAATAAGCCGAAATAGAAACTCACTCCCCCACCGCTCTGATCTACTTTCTGTCTTTATGAATTTGCTTTTCCAGATATTTCATCTGAATGGAATCATACAGTACTTGTCATTTTGTTTCTGGTGTATTTCACTTAGCATGTTTGCAAAGTTTTTTCACGTTGTAGCATATATCAGAACTTCATTCCTTTTTATGGCTGAGTAATATTCCATTGAATGTATATACTACACATTTTGTTTATCCATTCTTCCACTGACGGATGCATGGGCTTCTTTTTCCTTCTGGCTATTGTGAATAATGCTGCTATGAACATTAGTGTAGAAATACCTGTTTGAGCCCGTCTTCAGTTATTTGGCTGGCAGATATACCTAGGAGTAGAACTGCCAGAGCTTATGGTAATATCGTATTTAACTTTTTGAGGAACCACCAAATTGTTTTCCATAGCAGCTGCACCATTTTACATTTCCACAAGCAATATGTGAGAATTCCAATTTTTCCACATCTTCATCAACACTTATTTTCTATTTTTTTTTTTTTAACATTAGCTATCCTAATAAAGGTGTTTTTTACCTTCTTTCCTTGTACCTCCTCAGGTTAAGGGTCCCCTCTCCTGTGCTGACAAAGCATCCTTATATTTATCATAATATGTCATAAAATGGTACAATGATTTGTTCATCTCTGCTTGTCTTTACCTTTATACTGTGAACTCCTAGAGAACTGAGACTGTCTTATCATTGTATACCAGATAAGAGTAGGAACTCAAAATCTCAATTTAATGAATGACTTAACTTTCTAGATCAGACTGGATGATGGATAATGTACCTTCTAGCCCTAACTTTCTATGATTATTTGAACAAATGGAGGGAATGCGGCAGTGTTTTAAACAGAAGATGACGATGTTCTTGAAGCTAGCTAATGTTGGCTAAAAGTCCTGTGACACTCCAAGCACCAATACTGTCACTGTAGAGGATGAAGTTAATTTACTTCTGTGCTTTCACTTATGCCTGTACTACTGATTTCACTCTCTCCTCAGCAAAAGCTCAAAAGGAAATATTTTTATTTGCAAGCCTCTAATTAGGCTCTTATAAAAAAATCGAGAATTACTTACAGATGAGGTCTCAGATGCGAGATCAACTCTAACACGAAATCCATCTGCAATCTGGGCTCCATTACTATATTATAATTAAGAGCAAAATGGTTGTTAAAAAAAATAAGATGATGAATATGCAACTATGTGATGGACAGAATGATCATATGTTGTTTGTGTTTGTTGTTATATATATTTTTAAAATTAAAAAAATTAAAAAAAATAAGAGCACAAAATTACTGTAATATTTGCCCAAAAGTGAACCCAAAGAATGAAAAATAAAGAATAAAAAATTACACTTACACATATTTAAATATAATAATTCTGTTTAAACCTCAGAGATAAAATTACCTTTTCAATGCTTTTGTAGCAGCATCCTCATCCTTAAACACAACATAAGCATTAATATTTTTCTGATCGGGATGAATTTTACGTCTACACCAAAAGATAAAAAACAAAAAGACATGTAAAATTTGTTAACCTTAAAGCCACTAAAATAAATACAGTTCATTTTCTACTCTGAATTAACACACAGGACAAGAATTATTGGGTAGAAGGTTTATTTCTTTGAATAAATATTTAGCAATTACTCAAAGCGAAGACAATTTATAGAGCTACTGGCTGACACACCTTGTTACTGTGAAAGAAGTGGTGGACCACAGCTCAATGCCAATCCTTGAGAACACTAACTACCTAAGTCACAGGTTTATAACTGGCACATACATAAGCAGACATGTTTTCTTCCCTTTTAACTGTAAAATGAAGCATACACATAGAAAACCACACAAAAATGCATAGCTTAGTAGCTTAGTAAATTATTAAAGGACCAGCATCCTTTACCATCACCCACTCAAGAAGCCTATGTGGCCCGTCCCAATTTTCTACTCCCTCCCTTTTTCAAAGGTATCCACTATCCATACTTTTTAGGAATCATTTCCTTGTGTGTCTTCATAATTTTACTGCCCAAGTGTTTTACGAGACAGTGTACATTGGTCTTGTCCTTTCTTTGAACTGATGTATCTTTTGAGCCTATTTTAACGTTCAGTATTCCTCCTCTTTCTTTTCCTTTTATTTACTTAAGAACCCCTGTTGTTACAACCTAGTTGTTTGACCTGCAGAACTTCCCACAGCCTAGATCTGGATTGATTACAAGCTTGTGGTGCAAACTGATATGTATCTTTGTCCACTATAGTTCTTGGAAACTGGAGCTGGATCCAGAGGTTTGATCAGGCTCAGATTCAATCCCTTTGTCAGGACTGTAGAGAGTATTGTGTCCTTTCATTGTGAGGGATGTTTTGTTTGCTTTTCACTCTTTTTTAATGACTGCAACCACTGCTGTTCAGGGCCTAAACTCCAGTCAAAATATTAAGTAAAGCAGAAAGTAATAAGTTTTAGTATGATGAACTATTAAAATAACACTTTCAGGGGGAAATCACCAAGACATAGTTAGATGATGACAGCCAAATACTGGGAATAATCCACATTTCCATCAACTGGTGAGTACATAAATAAATCATGGTACATCCAAACAACGGAATAATAATGAACAATTAAAAAAGGAAATCATTGGTATACAGAACAAAAGCATCACTCCAAAAAGAAAATGCAAATTACCATACAGTGACAGAAAGCAGATCAGTGACTGGAAGGGGGAAGGGATGCACTACAAAGGAGAATGAGGAAACGGGGGGATGATGAAAGCATCCAATATCTTAGCTGTGGTGATGCTTTCATGAAGACATTCTCATGTCAAAAATAATACAAGTGTACACTTCAAGTACGTGCAGTTTGCTGGAGGAAAATTATACCTTACTAAAGTAGGAAAATAATTTTTAAATGACTATAAAAAAGCAAAAAGCAGCCAGACAGAAATACTCTGGGTGCTAAGTAAGGGCTCACAGAAATGCCAGAACCTGGAGAGAGTCAAGGGAAGCTAAGAGATGAAACAGAGTTTGGCCCAGAGAAACCAAATGAGGGCCTACAGACGCTTGGAGAGAAAGCCACTGGATTCAGGATTTGAAAGCAATGAACCAGGAGCAAAAACCTCAGATGCCAGCCACCTGCCTTCCCAGCTGACAGAGGTGTCCTGGCTGCTGGTTGCCTTTTCACTGAGAAGAGTTCTGAAGTTTCTGTTGCTTTGGACAATGGATAAACAATCACAAGGAATTCAAAGGCCACCTTTTCCTCAGTTCCAACCACAAAAGGCTTTACGACCAGATATGGGCTATAACACATTGGCCAACTTTCGAACAGAAAAGAAATTGGTTGTGGACAATTTAGTGAAGTTTATAGAGCACCAGGTCTCATGGATGGAGTACCAGTAGCTTTAAAAACAGTACAGATATTTGATTTAATGGGTGCCAAAGTATGTTCTGATTGCATCAAAGAAATAGATCTCCGTAAACAACTCAATCATCCAAATGTTATTAAATATTATATCTCATTCGTTGAAGATAATGAACTAAATAGTTTTGGAATTAGCAAATGTTGGTGATCTATCCAGAATGATAAAACATTTTAAGAAACAAGAGATTAATTCCTGAAAGAACAGTTTGGATGTACTTTGTTCAGCTCTGCAGTGCATTGGAACACATACAATCTCGATGAGTCATTTACAGCCACTGGGGTGGTAAAACTTGGAGATCTTGGGGTTGGCCAGTTTTCCAGCTCTAAAACCACAACTGCACATTCTTTAGTGGGTACACATTATTACGTATCTCCAGAGAGAATACAAGAAAATGGATACAACTTCATATCTGAATACAAGAAAATGGATACAACTTCAAATCTGACATCTGGTCTCTTGGCTGTCTATTGTATGACACGGCCGCATTACAGAGTCCTTACTATGGTGACAAAATGAACTTATACTCGCTGTGTAAGAAGATAATACAGTATGACTACCCACCTCTTCCTTCAGCTCACTATTCAGAGGAACTACCACAGTTGGTTAATATGTGTATCAACTTGGATCCAGAGAAGCGACCAGACGTCCCCCTATGTTTATGACACAGCAAAGAGGATGCACACATGCACTGCAAGCAGCGAAACATGTGGGAGATCATGAAGAACATAACCAAAATAATTGAAAGTGTTTTTGTGCAAATCATACCTCCCTTTTTTGTCTGGGTGTTAAGATTAATATTTCAGAGCTAATGTGCTTGGAATCCTTAACCAGTTTTCATATAAGTTTCATCTTGTACCAATCAGAGTCACTTCTTGCAAACCCAAAATAACTTTGGAAGAATCAAATTGCATGTTAGGAGAGTAAATGAAATCTGATGGTTTTTAATGACTAAAGGTTTTTAGGATTATATAGACTTTTGGATAAAATCGTGTTCAGATAAATTCTGAGTGCCAAATATTGATCGTCTGGCTTGGTACACACCAGCATAGTCTTGCAACCTGAGGAAGAGTATCTGAGCAGGTGCCTCATTTCCTTTTTTTGTCACTTATGGGCATTTGCAATGAACACACTTGTGAACGTTTATGATTATTTTATTTTTAAAAGTTTAAAGTATGTGTTTTAATTCTTAGCATTGTAGTTTTCAAATATAATTCTTTAGAGAAGTGTAGACATTAACTATTTGAGAAACATTTCAAATTCTTAGCTTACACCTTTAAAATGTTAAATATGAAAAGGTTTGGGGGCAAAATATGAGTCACACACTGAAGAGTTTTTGTTTTTTGTTTTAATATCTCTAATATCACCTTTGCATTAAAATGGTATAAATGAATCCGTTTAAAAACTGCTTAAGCATTTGTTTGACTGGTGTGATAGTAATTTTTTTAAATATTTAAAAATTTTTTAATTAATAAAACCACTCAACATACAGTATGAACATTCTTCCCCACATAGTTGTATATTCATCATCCTGATCATTTCTTAAAACATTTGCATAAATTCAGAAAAAGAAATAAAAACAGAAAAAAATTCATACATACCATAATCCTTACTCCTCCCTTTCACTGATAACTAGCATTTCAATCTACTAAATTTATTTCAACATTTGTTCCCCATATTATTTTTTTATTTTTAATCCATATATTTTACTCATCTGTCCATAAGGTAGATAAAAGCATCAGACACAAAGTTTTCACAATCACACAGTCACATTGAGAAAGCTGTATCATTATCATCTTCAAGAAACATGGCTATTGGAACATGGCTCTACATTTTAAGGCAGTTCCCTCCAGCCTCTCTGTTAGGCCTTAACTAAAAAGGTGATATCTATTTAATACGTAAGAATAACGTCCAGGATAACCTTTCGACTCTATTTGGAATCTCTCAGCCATTGACACTTTATTTTGTCTCATTTCTCTCTTCCTACTTTTGGTCGAGGTTTTCTCAATCCCTTGGTGCTTAGTCCCTGGTCATTCTAGGATTTCTCTCCCACGTTGCCAGGAAGCTCTGTACCCTTGGGAGACATGTTCCATATAGAGAGGGGGAGGGCAGTGAGTTTGCTTATCATCTTGGCTGTGAGAGAGAGGCCACATCTGAGAAACAAAAGAGGTTCTCTTGGGGGTGACCCTTAGGCCTCATATTAAGTAGGCTTAGCCTATCCTTTGTGGGGTTAAGTTTCATATGAACAAACCCCAAGATTGGGGACTCAGCCTATTGCTTTGGTTGTCCCCACTGCTTGTGACAATATCAAGAATTCTCCACTTGGGGAAGTTGAATTTTCACCCCTTTCTCACCATTCCCCCAAAGGGACTTTGCAAATACTTTTTTATTCACTGTTCAAATCCTTCTGGGATTTATCAAGGTATCACTCTGGACAAACCTACAAAATCTCATGCCCTACTCAAGGTTCCATGTACTTATGATGTTCAATTAAGCTGTCCACGTAAGTTATATTAAGAAATCCACTAGTCAAAATAAAAATTTTGTACCAAATAAATATTTTTTGCTTTACTCTCATGCATAAGTTAAAGTTTTAAAATACAAATTACCATCTATTTTCAACACCCTGAATTATTGACATTACTCTGTTCTTCCTCACGCAAAACATTTTTAAATTTGCACATTTAGTCACTATTATTATACACTCTAGGCATTCCTAGATTATAACATTTCAGTCTTCATCATGTATCTTTCCTTCTGCTTTCATTTTTGCCCCCAGGCCTCCTCCCTCTATCATTCTCACATTCAGCTTCATTCAATGTTTTAACATTATTGTATTACAGTTAGCTAGTATTGTGCTATCCATTTCTGAAATTTTACAATCAGTCCCGTTGCACAGTCTGTATCCCTTCAGTTCCAATTACCCAATATCTACCCTATTTCTATCTCCTGATAACCTCTGTTCTTAACTGAAATTATCCAAGTTTATTCACTAATGTCAGTTCATATCAGTGAGACCATACAGTATTTGTCCTTTTGTTTCTGGCTAATCTCACTCAGCATAATGTCCTTAAGGTCCATCCATGTTGTTACATACTTCATAACTTTATTTTGTCTTAAACTTTATTCTGTCTAACAGCTGCATAATATTCTATCATATGTACACATCACAGCTTGTTTAGCCACTCATCTGTTGATGGACATTTGGACTGCTTCCATCTGTTCTAGTTTGCTAGCTGCCAGAATGCAATATACCAGAAACAGAATGGCTTTTAAAAGGGGAAATTTAGTAAGTTGCTACTTTACACTTCTAAGGCCGAGAAAATGTCCCAGTTTAAGCAAGTCTATAGAAATTTCCAATCTAAGGCATCCAGGGAAAGATACCTTGACTCAAGAAGGCTGATGAAGTCCAGGGTTTCTCCCTTAAGTGGAGGGGCACATGGAGAACACAGTCCGAGTTCCTCTCTCATCCGGAAGGGCACGTGGGGGAGCACGGCCTCATCTGTTACCTTCTTCCCTTGGCTTCCTGTATCATGAAGCTCCCCGGGAGGCATCTCCAAAGGTCGTTGATTGGTGGACTCTGCTTCTCGTGGCTATGTCATTCTCTGCTCTCTCTGAAATCTCTTTCATTCTCCAAAATGTTCTCTCTTTTATAGGACTCCAGAAACTTATCAAGACCCACCCCAAAGGGTGGAGACATGTCGTCACCTAATCCAGATTAACAACCACTCTTGAATAAATCACGTCATCCAGGGAGATGATCTGATCATAGTTTAAAACATGCAGTATTGAATGGGGATTATTCTGCCTTTACGAAATGGGATTTAAATTAAAACATGGCTTTTTTAGGGGAGATACATCCTTTCAAACCGGCACACTACCTCTTGGCAATGGTCAATTATGCTGCTATAAACATTGGTGTGCAAATGTCCTTTTTTTTTTGCCCTCATGTCCTCTGAGTAGATACCTAGCAATGGTATTGTTGGGTCATATGGCAATTCTATACTTACCTTCCTGAGGAACTGCCAAACTGCATTCTACAGCAATTTTACCATTTGACATTCCCACTAAGAGTGGACAAGTGTGCCTCTTTCTCGACATCCTCTCCAGCACTTGTCATTTTCTGTTTAATGATAACGGCCATTCTGGTGAGTGTGAGATGATATCTCATTGTGGTTTTGATGTGCATTTCCCTAACAGCCAGGGAAGTTGAGCATCTTTTCATATGCCTTTTGGCCATTTGTATTTCCTCTTCTGAGAAGTGTCTGTTCAAGTCTTTTCCCCAGTTTGTAATTGGGCTGTCTTTTTGTTGTTGAGTTGAACAATCTCTTTAAAAACTCTGGATACTAGACCAGAGTCTAGTATCGTTTATCTGACATATCATTTCCAAATTTCATCTCCCATTGGGTAGGATGTCTTTTTACTTTCTTGACAAAGATCTTTGATGCACAAACGTGTTTAATTCTGAGGTGTTCCCATTCACTTATTTGCTTCTTCAATGCTTATGCTTTGGGTGTAAGGTCTAGGAAACAGTCTTCTATTATATGGTTTATAAGATATTTCCCTACATTTTCTCCTAACAGTTTTATGGTCTTAGATCTAATGTTTAGGTCTTTGATGCATTTTGAGTTAATTTTTGTATAGGGTGTGAGATATGGGTTCTCTTTTATTCTTTTGCATGTGGATATCGAGTTCTCTAGGCACCATTTATTGAAGAGACTGTTCTGTCCAAGGTAGGGTGGCTTGACTGCCTTATCAAAGATCAACTGTCCATAGATGAGAGGATCTATATCTGAACACAATTTTCGATTCCATTGGTCAGTCTATCTATCTTTATGCCAGTACCAGGCTGTTTTGACCACTGTAGCTTCATAATACGCCTTAAAGTCAGGTAGTGTATTACTTTATTTTTCCTTCTCAGGATACTTTAAGCTATTCGGGGCACCCTGTCCTTCCAGATAAATTTACTGGATTTTCCATTTCTGACAAGTAAGTTTTTGGGATTTTAATTAGTATTGCATTTAATCTGTAAATCAATTTAGGTAGAATTGACATCTTAACTATATTTAGTCTTTCAATCCATGAACATGGTATGCCCTTCCATTTATTTAGGTCTTTTGTAATTTCTTTTAACAATTTCTTATAGTTTTCTCTGTATAGGTCTTTTGTCTCTTTAGTTAAATTTATTCCAAAATATTTTATTCTTTTGGTTGCAATTGTAAATGGAATTCTTTTCAGGATTTCCCCCTCAGATTGTTCATTACTAGTGTATAGAAACAATACAGTTTTGAGTGTTGCTCTTGCAACTTGCCATTTTGCTGTACTCATTTATTACCTCTAGTAGTTTTGCTGTGGATTTTTTTTGGTTTCCAACATATAGTTTCATATCATCAGAGAGTTTTACTTCTTCCTTTCCAATTCTGAGACCTTGTCTTTCTTTTTCTTATCTAATTGCTCTAACTAGAACTTCCAACACAAAGTTGAATAACAATGGTGATAGTGGACATCTTTGTCTTGTTCCTGATCTTGGAGGAAAGTTTTCAGGTTTACCCCACTGAGGATGATGTTAGCTATGGGTTTTTTATATATTCCCTTTATCATGTTGAGGAAGTTCCTTCTATTCCTATCCTTTGAAGTGTTTTCAACAGGAAAGGATATTGAATTTTGTCAAATGCCTTTTATGCAACAATGGAGATGATCATGTAGTTTTTCTGCTTTGATTTGTTGATATGGTGTATTACATTAATTGGTTTTCTTATTTTGCACCATCCTTGCATACCTGCGATGAATCCTACTTGGTCATGGTGTATAATTCTTTTAGTATGCTGCTGTATTCGATTTGCAAGAATTTTGTTGAGGATTTTTGCATCTATATTCATGACAGAGATTGGCCTGTACCTTCTTTTTTTTGTAATATTTTTGTCTGGCTTTGGTATGAGGATGATGTTGGCTTTGGAAAATGAGTTAGGTAGCTTTCTCTCCTCTTCAATTTTTTTGAAGAGTTTGA